>JASSUY010031757.1:0-18072 GCA_032466535.1 Forpus xanthops | reverse complement strand
CCCATCGAGTCGACCTAGTTCGCCTGTTAACAGAAGGCTTTGTTTCATGACCTCGCTCCATGAGCCAACTATCGATACGGCTCTCCACAGACTTGGATATTCACATGTTGTGAGTTGGGTTGCAAACCCTCACAAGTCCCCTTGGGAGGGACTGTGATCCACAGTTTAGTGTTGGTTTCAGTTTTGCAGGTGGTGGCACAGTTTTGCATCAGTTGTACATTTTACCCCTCAAGTCCAGAAGCTTACAGGTGTCCTTACATTACAGAGTGAATCCAGGAGCAGGCATTTACATAAAGACTCTAAGTGTGACCAGGCTTATGCCAAAAAATCCTAAGCACTGGTACAGAATTCCTCAGCCAAGAAGCTGGATACGCAGGATATATAGACCTCATCTGAGCCATCACGGTGCTAGAAGATGGGGCAGCTGCAGGTTTCTACTGTAGCTGCTGGATAGAGTCACACTTATTGAGTCTCAAGGTAGAGACTCTGTAACGGCAACTGAGATCCAGTCCCATGATCACTGTACTTCTTTGAATGTATTGCTCACAGCAATCAATTGTACTGGTTGAATAAATTCTTTATTTCAGATCTAGTTTTGATGAATGGCTCTGCCTAATGCACAGAGAAGTCAAAAGCAAATATTGGATCTCGAGGACACATTTTGCCCTCTAAGGTGCTACAGTGACTTCATCCCATTGAATCTACATATGGAAGAGGAGAAAGTAGCCAGTAGTCTGCCCATAGTGGTCCTGTTGAAAGGAAAGGTCAGTTGTGTTGGTGTGCACTTTGGGATAAGACAAGCACCCATGGAAGTTATTATGAAGACAAGTTACTTTCTTTCATCTCATTTTTGTTATCTTTTCAGGAAAGAGCTCTGTATCATATAAAGTGCTACTCTGCCAGTAGCTCTGCAGCAAGCTTCGTCACTTCAGATTACGTCTGAGACCGTGGACCACTTCATATCTTGCAGGCTGTTATGTGAATCTATGACATTCACTTAGAAATTGGAGCAAAATCTTCAACAGAGGAGGAAGTATCTCGTCAGCAGCCAAACTCCTCACGTAAGTTCCATTTAGTTTTATTCATATTCTGCAATATAGCACAAACTATGTCTAGAAGAGCCATGAAACTCTTCCAAAAGCAACCAGTTCCCAGGAATCTGAGGTTTTCAAAGAAATTAGTTAATGGTCCTGGATTAGCACAGCAGAAGAAAGCAATTTTGCTTGGTGTGTGCATGATGCCACTAAACGTCAGTTGTCCTGGATGCAGGAGCAGCAGCAGATGTGGGAGCAGATGTGCAGAGCTTTCTTCCTTGCCAGGGAAGTTTTCCACAAGGCTTAATACATTTTAGGGTAAGGGAAATGGTGGGCATCTGGAGACATGGGTGTTGTTGAGGCTGGAGGCTTTTAGAAATGAAGAGCTTTATAGCAGCAATTATCTGTCCCAAATCCTGCTTCTCCCTGTCATCCTGCACCATGGATCTATGGATTTTGGGGTATTCGTTTGAGGCACTAAACAGGTCTCTGGACATATGGTGTGAGCTCACATCTTTTCTCAAAGTTAACCAGCTTTCCTCAGAAAATAGAGGAAATTTTCTGCTTTGACATTGATGCTTTGACCTCAGCTAAAAAAAATCCCTTGAGGTCTGAGATCTCTGTGTCTCACTGGTGGGGTTGACAGCACTTTAAGAAACGTGACCTGGCCCTTCCTCTCATCCATCCAACCCTGGAAATGGCAGGTTATGAAGATGTCACCCATTTGCTTTCATGTTGAACTCTGTGGAGGTCGCATTTCCAGGACAGGCTGTGCAACCAGAAGATTGAAAACTGATTTCATTTATTAAGGATGGAAATAAATCAGTGAAGTCCTTGGGTAAGAACATGCAGTTTTGATTGCTGGTGCTTCATGTAAAATGTCAAATACTACTACTCATAGCAAAATTGCTCTTTTTTCCATGCTTATTTTGAGCCTGTATGTGGTGTGCTGTCTGCATATTGCTCTTCAGCATGTGGTGGGGCTCCAGGCTGTGTCCACAGCAGTGAGTGTCCCCTGGAAGGGAGGAAAAGAGGGAATTACATACAGTAAACCAGCCCTACCTGGGAGAGGGACTAGAGAAATGCTAATTATTCTGCCTGTCCCTGGAAATGATGGGGAGTCCGGTCCCTGTTGAAAACCTTTGCTATAAACTCTGCTTTAGCACCAGCCAAATCTCTGCTTGTATTGAAAAGTCCTCCTGATTTGCTGTCCTGCTGGGCTGACATGCTTACTGTAATAAAACAAATCTGTGCCACACTGTGTGTTTTTCCCCAAGTAATAAAGGGGGGAGAGGGGAGAACCAAAGAGGCTGAGTCATTTGCCTTCTTTCCCTGTCTTGGTAATGAAATATTGCTGTTAAACTTTGCCCTGCCTTTCCTGTTACTAATTTCTATTTTTTTTCTTTTTTCCAATGGTTACCTTTTAAGAGGTTTGTAAAATTGCATTACTAAAATTTATGACTGTGCAGCAATGTATGCACACGCATTAATTCTCTTCAAGGCCAACGTCTTGTGGCTGTGAAATTAATGTTAGGGCGCAGCTTCTCGTAGAGCTAATGGCTGTTCAATAAAGTAGGGCTCACATTTTGCTCAGGTTATGGTACTTAATTCCTTGAAATAATTCTGCCTGGAAGAATTTGCTAGGTAATGGTTAAAAAACATACGTGCAGAACATGTGGATACGTATTGTTATGCATTTTTGCTTATGCAATTAGAGGCTTGAAAATCTTGGCCTTGTGAGTTGGTTCAGTTGGGTTTCAGCTCCTTTGCATGGCATTTAGTTGGAAGGTTCAAACCCAGATGTCTCTGAATGCAGTGGACTGAAAATGAGCTCCTTAACCATGACTGGTCTGGAGAGGTTGGATTTGTTGTTAGTGTTACCCTGGGAGTTACACTGTGTGCTGTTTGGAAGTGAGTGAACCGTAACAGTTTAGTAAATTATAAATTAATTGATGTTATCTATGTTTAGATTTACATTTTCTTACTATGCAAGAAAAAAGCCACTTTCTGCTAGAAGGGTGGATTAGTATTTGTAGCCTTTTTACCGATTGAAATGGGATATTCTAGGTTAAAGACATACAATAATGCAAAGCAAATAACCTGACAAGGACGTGCTTGTATTCTGGTTGAAAAGAAGAGGTTGGAGGAATATTTTCAGGGTGCCAAGACAGGAATTTAGATGGCGTCTGACACTGCTTGTTTTCTTCTTCAAAGCTTTGTCTGACAGCCAGAGGAAAAATTGGTGCTTATGATCTACCTTGTACTGGTGTTTGGGATAAGGTACGTGCAAGATCATTGTCGTTAAAGGTAAAACCCTGATCACTTGGGACTCAAGAGGAAAGTATGAAGTGTTGAACAGCTGAGATGGAGCAGAGCTCGAGGGCGGGGGGATGTCTGGTGATTAAGTCCAAGTTACACTACAGACGAGCCCACTGGTCCCACAGTGGCTTCCAACCACACCAGACCCTGGGCTCACATTGAGTGATCACTTGGCAAGACCCTCAGTGACAGAAGCCTGTAAAGGTCTGATAGAGAGCAAAAATGTCCCTGTATGTATGGGAGCATCTTTTGTCTCAGCCTTTAGGGGTATTAGCTCCATTTTTAACTCTCTGCTGGAAGACATGGTCTGACAAAAGAAAGGCATCTCTGGAATGGAGAAACCAGTGCAGGGGGAAAGATAATCTCATGTGAAAGCTCTCAAGGCATTACCGTATGTCTCCTGTGTTTTGGAATCAGTCACTTGATCTCTGCAGGCTTTAGTTTCATGCCAGTTATTCACTGTGTCTCTCTTCAGGCTTTTTCTTGGAACAGAGCTTTTTCCTTGCTGCGTGGTCGTGAGGTGCTGAGGAAATACATGGGCTGAGATATCTTACAAGCATTGCCTTGATGCTTCTAACGTCATTACTAGTATCATAAACAGTTACAGCCAGATCAGACATCAAATTTGAAACTCTGCTGGTAATCCATTGCACAACACCTGGGAGGTATTTGGCTTACTTTGTCTAAGAGTTTTGGTATTATTACAGTGATGAATGTCACTAGAAAAGCTTTTTGGGAGTATAGGAGGAAGGAGAAAAGCAGGGAAAGCACGATGCTCTGCTGGACTGCAGCATGGGGAGAGCAGGATTAGTGCTGCAGGAGATGGGCAGACAGCGAGCATCTGCTCTGGGCCACCAGGATCAGAGCACAGCAGGAATGAGAAATTCTTGGACCAGTTATCAAGGAATTGGGAAACTCCAGGATACTGTACTCATGGGGGATTTTTACTACCCAGACATCTGCTGGGTAACAAATGCAGCTAATCATGGCGATAATGTACGACCCTAATTCACTATAAATCCTCTCCCATATGTTTAGAATTGTATTTACAGTAGGAAGAGAGGGATAGTTATTCATGAATAAAGGTGAACTCTGTTGCTGGTGCAGAGGCAGCCATATATTTTGGAAAATAATGTATGACAGATTTGAACAGGATCCCTCTGAAAGCACGGCTGTATTTTAGGTATTTTAATGTGTTTTTGCAATTACTGATTGCTTTTAAATGCACTGATTGAACTCCTTATATCTCTGTAACTTTTATTGACCTTGAAGCAGAGCTCAGAAGCGAAGTTGGTGGAGAATTTTCCTCAGGATAAAATATGCCTCCTTGAAATGAATTCTGCTGATGAGGAGGTTGAAAAGGTTTAAGACAAAAACTAAGAAAGGACCATGGTAATAGCTGCTTAACTCACCGATAGCACATGAAAGTATGCTGTTTTATTGATGTACTTCTAGGGCCTTTCTTCAGTTGCAGGCAATAATTTTGCCGTCTAACTCACCATGGACCTAGGAGAGCACCATGACCTTAAATATGTCTCATATTGAGGCAAGAAAGAGATGTCCCAGCCACCAGAGTTCAGGGCTAAGCACGGTTACTGATTAATTATGGTGCCTTTTCCTCCTCTTCAGCAATTCCCTCCTCCCTGGCTGTGCTTGCCCCTGTACTGCCTCATTGTCAGAATGAGTTTGTTTCAGTAAGGATGCTGTATGCTGAGCTCTGGCTTTGGCCACTCAGGGCCTGGGGATTTGCATAATGGCATTACTGCTTATTCCTCAATTACAGTCTTTGAATATGCAAATCTGTCAATGCTGGTTACCTTAATCCCTCTTCTCTGGCTGGTCCCCAGCTGGGGAAGTATTTGAGCCATTTGCTGGCAACAAGGGTTTTCCTGTTGGTTTCCCATTTCCAGCTGTGGGTGAAGGGGAAAACCCCTTGATCAGCTGCCTGAAGCAGATGGAGAGCAAAATGCAAAGGGAAACGCTGTAAAATTCAGAAAAAAATAAATGTCTGTTTTAAAAGAACTCAAATGTCTTTTCCCAGTGATTTTCCTTGCAGGAGCTCACATTCATTCTGGTGGTGAGAGATGGAATGGGTCACCTTGCTCCATCCCACCTGCTGCAGCAGGGTTTTGCCCTTGCAGTAACTGTCCACTGTTTCTGTCTTCCCTGGCTGTTCTCACTTGAAATATGGTTTCAAGATCTGCAGTAACAACCAACAGCTTGGAAGAAGGCTGTCTGTCCACTGCTTGTGTCCAGGGATTGGAGTATCTAGATGGACTTGAAACAAACACTATGCATGGGAACATGTCCCATGCCAGTATGTGTTAATGGGTGTTATTTATTTCAGAAAAAGAGGAAAACCCAGGCAAATGTAGAATCAGTGATTTACAGGAAACACCACATTGCAATACTAAATGCGGACAGACAAGCAGCATATTTGTTGCTGATGGTGCTATGTTCCCTGGGATAATAAAGCCATTTTGTAACTATTTGTCTGCATCTTGAGCTTGCACATTTTGTCTCAAAGTTTTTCATTTTTAATGAGGTTTCGTATTCTGGATGTTTTACTCAGATCAACAAAATTGGTTTAAAATCCATTTGTAAGAGTATTCATCGTCATGTATTAGTACATTCTGTTCTCACATCAGTTTCTTCTGTTCTCAGGATCTTTCCCTGCCACACATAGAGGAAGACACCTGCAAGTAGAGATGTATGTTGTATCAGGGTCTGCTCCTGAAAATGTCTTGAGTGTTCCAGAGCTCTGTTTTCATGCCATACTTGGCAAAAGGTTGTCATGCTTCTCTCCTGGCAGATTCATATCAACTGAAATGTTTGGAGGGCAATCGTACTTCATGTGGTTTTGACCCTTTAAGTCACTTTGGATGTGTTCTTCTTACTTTCACTGCCTGCATTTCTGCCGTACCATAAAAATAATGGGAAAAAAAAGTAACCAGAGGACACACTTTTAATGTCACTGTATTATAAAATAGTACTCAAGAATTATTTTTCACTTAGTACAAATGAACTGTGTCTTTTTTAGGTGAACTGTAATCATGCAAGAGAAAGTATATCCTGGGAACTGAAGAGCTAGGCTTAGGGCAAGTGAAGAACAGCATTGCGTGTATTATTTTATCATCATGTATCTCTAATCGGGACGAATTCCTCTACAAACTTTTAGGAATAAGAAGGTGAGCTAGTGCCTGGTTTTATTTAGTATTTGGATTGTCTGCTGGAACCAATGGGAAGAGATGAGTTTATGATGTGATATTTTCAGGAAGCTGAGGTGATATTACCAAGATTCTTCAAGCATATGAAGTGCCAAGGCTACAGGAATAAATTCTATTTCAGAAATGGTGCAGGTAAAATATATCCATTCAAAATCACTGTGAAGAAGGACCATGCTGCCGCTTTTATGCTGCAGAGCAATATGGCAATGTAGAAGCAAGAACCAGTCCAGTAAAGGGAGAAGGGTCCCACCTCTCAAGTCTTGTCCTGATCCAGCCTCCCTGTAGTCAAAAACAGTAGACTTGCAATATCTACGGTTAGTAATGCAATGTCTACTTGCAGTATCTGCTGTTAGTAATGCAACGTCTACTTGCAATGTCTACTACTAGTAAGACTTGCAATGCATTAATCATGCACCTTGTCAGTTTATGAAGCTGCTCAAGATCCCTGTCCGAAGTTCATTCTGTTCAAGTTTTCTCTGGTAACAGTGGGTTATCTTTATTCCTATCAGTTTGCCATAGGTTGTGAGTGGTTGAAGTGAAAGAAAGTCCCAAATAAGTTCTGCTGTAGTGATTCATTTTACCTAAATATCTGATCAAGTGAAAATTCAGCTTCTGAAAAAACTAGAACAAGAACAAAGTCTGGCAACTTATTAGATGCCCTCAGTGACTGTAGTCTTACTAGAGACTTTGACCGCGTTTTCCTTCATCTCTTTTCATGCTGCTTACAAAGTAACTGTGTAAAAATGGAGTGTATGATTTCCTTTAACCAAGGAAAGACAAATCCATTCTGAAGGTGGGAGATGGCCAATTTCTGGGTTTGAGTTATGTGTAGGTTTTGAATTGTTTTAGAGCAGTTCTTTGGAGAGGATGCTGAACATGACTCACAGTGGGGCCATACCAGAGAACACCATTGTGCTTGTTTTACACTCTAATACTATAATGAAACGGAAAAGTCGCCTTCTGCACTCAAGTTTCACCATTTCAGAATTGGAGGTGAGCTTTCCCCCAAATTATAATGGGTATCTCTGTGCTCTCCCTCCAACCAGCCCTGTCTGCACACTTGCATTTTGAAGTTCTTGTGGGCCAGGAGCCATATGCTGAAGCAGGACAGTCTTCTCCAGGGAAGCTGTGGTGGTTACTGAGGGAATTCAGCCTTTATTTAGCCCATAAGAGATGGCTGCCACCACTGCTGAATTGTAGGTACTGCTCAGCGGCTGTTCTGTGAGTGCTGTACTACAATGCCGTATTTCAGGAGGAAAAGCGGAGAATGACTTTTCCATTTGAAGCCATATGAGGGGATTCAGCCAGACAGCATGTAATTACCCTAGCTGGAGTAAGGCCAAGGGAGAGGATCTGTGACTCTCCATCTGCAGGCTTAATTTCCATTGCTTCAAATGAGGGATTGCACAGAACACATCAAAATTAATGAAACAAACTTAATTTCTGTCTGGACATCTCCTCCATCATGCCCACATTAGACACAAATAACTCACCAGTATGGTGTACCATGGAATGCCCTTCAGTGGCTCAGCTTACAAACCCAAATTGAAAGAGCAGCTGGAGGCAAGGAGCCTTTCCCACTCATTCAGGTGAGTTGTGCAGTGGGTAATGAAAATGCTATTGTTTTCCAAAGTGGGCAAAATAGGTTATTCAGGCAAATAAATTCTGGCTATGACTCTTCCTTTTACAATAGAAACAGCGGCCCTAATCCAGTAAAGCCCTTTATTATGTGCTTAACTGGAAATTTGTGAGTGGGCCTGCTGGTTGCAAGGGATCAGCTCTCGTGCTTAAAGTTAAATACGAGGAGCAGGAGCTGGCAGGTGGGTGGATGTGCGGTGTGACTGCCCAGGGGCCAGGCCTTATTATCTATGATTATACGGGCTTAGAGTTTGGCTGGATCTGGGCCCGTTTGAACAAAGAAGAGGGATTAGCAGGCGTGCAAATAGGGAGTAAAGCCAGAGGGTTCCGGCAGTGTTGAACACAACTTTGCTACTGTGACAGAATGCATAAAAGTGAATGAAAAGGCTGTATGATTGCTGTTGCCATCCTGTTAATTAGGCTGAACTCATGCTTCATTAGTGCTACAATATGCTTCCATCTTAACAAAGCCCTGTTGGGTGTACGGAGCCACTTTAGTATTAGTAAAATGAAGCCTTATCAGAAAGCCCTGCAATTCATTTCATAAGACAAGTCATGACATATATTGTGTTGAAATTGCACCGAAGAGACAGATTACTTGCTTAACACTTGCTATTCCTAATGAACAGGAAAAGATGTTTTCAAAACTGTGTTATTTATTGCACTGGGAGCTGTTCTGACCTCGTGCCTAATTACATTGCATAGTCCTTTATCAGTGGTTCAAGTAGTTCCTAAATAACACAAATTGAACTGAGCTGCTTTTGCTCTTTCACATTCTCTCAGTGGCTCTGTGGAAATACCATCAAGTGCTAAAATCCCAGTTTCTTGCTGTCACCGTGGGGAAGAGAGTTTTGTGTATATCCAGTACAATATCCCTGCAGCAGGAATGCAGCAAAAGCACTTGCACAACCCACATTCCCACATTCCCTGCTTGCAGCAATAGAAAGCAGTACCAATCGAGCAGCACAGTGAAAACTTAAGACACAAACTAGAAATGATGTGTACTGCTCGCTCACTGCCCCCAAGAAAATGCTGTGCTCCCCTGACACTGCCCTATTGTAGATAGAGTGTGTTATTTGTAGTATTGTAATGATAGGTGCTGACCTGGCAGTGATTTTCTATGAACTCACTATGCTGGGAAGGGAGTTTGGATGAAATCAGGGCACAGGTCTGTATTGGCTTCAACCAGAGAGCTGAGTTCAGTCAGCCTGGCCCTACCAGATATCCCCACTTCCTTAGTGATGTTGGTGGGTTTCTGTGACTGCCTTCAAAACCAGATTTCTGCAGATTAGAATACATTAGGACTAACACATACACAAATATCCCAGAGAGTTTTGGCTGACTTTGGTTGTTTGGCCCATCCATCTAGCACAGAATACAGTAGCTCTGCAGTGTTGTTGGCACCACAGAAGTAATCGGTTGTGGGTTGTGAGAGAGAAAGACCCAATGGGTGAGAAAGTGGACGTAGGGAGGAGTGACTTTAACTCCTTCTGCAGGTAAAAAGAAATTAGTTGTGTTCACAAAGGTATGGATGTAAAGCTGAATAATTTCCCAACCTCTGTAACTAATTGCCTGTGGCTGTTGGGGGTGTAGGGGCAGGTTGTGTTGTGCTCCAGCGATTGTCCCATACAATCGCTCTCTTCTGCAGGCTGGAGCCAAATGGCGAATGTTGGCTTCCTTTCAGTACAGCAGGATGAATGCCATGGTGTTCCGTCACCTTCCCTGGAAGGTCCTGGTTTGGACAGGACAGTGGCAGCACTGCGCTCTACCACAGCTGTGTCCAGCAGAGCGGGTCATGCGTGATGGTTAGATTCAAGTCCATCCTAGCTCTCAGCTCTTCCTACCTGAGTGATCTGGATTTGCTATTAGTGGTGGTAAGCTCAAGGGAGGGAGAAAAGTGGCAATATCTGTTTGTTTTCATATCTCCTCATTGTACCATTCTTTAGCTTAACAGTAAACATCTGTGTTTACTCATGTCCTCCTACAGTAGACCTAAAAATATCTCCCTTCATTTCCAATACTATACTTTGGAGACCTGAAATGACCCTATATGAGAGGGTCTTAAGAGCACAGTCTACTGGAGAAAAAAAGGGGAATGGGTAATGTAGTAAAAACAACAGTCTGAAAAAGCATCTCTGAACTGCTCACCAATTATGTTCTTCTAACTCAGGTTACTTGTATTGTCATCCAGCTCCAGGGCTGAAGGGCCATTATTGGTATAACCCTGTGAAATCTGTGATTTTATCCCAGGATGGCTGCAGTCTCAAGTGAGTGCTGAGGATGATGGGTATAGTGTCAAGTTCATATGCCAGCTGCTGTGTGATTGCAAGTCCCCAGTGAAATCAGCACCAGCCCTGTGCACCCAGGGGAGCTGCACTCGTTTACACCAGTTCAGATTTGCCTCAGTGATCCAAAGTGAGCTGTATCCAACTGTGATGTGAAATTTCTAACAATGACAGAACCAGAGGTACTTTTGCATAAGGATTATTAAATAGAAATAGCTTATTCTTACAGGCGTGGAAAATGCTGCACTACAGTAAATTCGGAAGGATCATGTAAGATTTCATTCTGAGATGGAATAACGCCTTTCTTGATGCCTTAGAGACACCATCACCATAAGCCACTGTTGTTGATTTTCATCCGGTTACTTTTAATCTGTATCAGATCTCTTGCTCTGCTTTGCCATGCATCTGTAGAGATGCTTGAGCTGAAACAAAGTGATGGATCAGGACAAAGCAGTGCAGGACAGGAATGGCTCTTTTGGTGGCAGAACCAGCTTACATCAATTTAAAGTGTTCACAGAACTGTCGTACAAGACAGGTAATGCTCATGTTCTCTACTGCTTGTTGTCAAGGACATGCTTACAACTATTTGGTTGCTTAACCAAGGGGTTTCCTAAGCTCATTTTTGTATAGGTTACATATATAGCCAAAAGTGAATAAAGAAAACTAGTGTCTCAAACAGCAAGAAATTATAACTGCTGACTCACAATTGTGGTTTTTAGCGTATACAGGCCATAAGAGTATCTAATTGTCTGTTCTGGCTGGGTTTGTAAATGTGAATATGAAATAAATGACCCATTACCACTGCATTCCCACAGAGTATCTTGAACAACAATACAAGTTACAGCCCATTTGCCAATGTCTAATCCAGTTACTCTCTGTTCTTTTTTTCAGATAGACTTCCTGGGGTGAAATTTATTATTAATTCTTTTTTATTTAGTGTAAATACAGATTTTTAAAAAGTGGATGGTCAAAATTTAACACTGAAGATCACAGGCTGTCCTCCCACCTCCCTGCTCTTGGGCACTGAGTTTGCAGGGATGGTGGGTATCACGTGGTATTGCATTTATTTTCCTTCACCTATCATATGCCTTAGCTAACCACAGCATTTTGCATCTGGGTCAGCTGTATTTTTATCAAGCACTAACATGCATAAGGATTTGCCTGTACTTAATAAAAATGCTACTGAAAACTGCGTTCTTCCAACTCTTTATTGAAGCAGATTATATTGTGTTTGAACTGTGTTTGAACTGAAGGTACACTCATGTGAAAACTGTTATATTCATAACCCACACCCAAGCAATAACAAAGAACTCGGTTAATGAAAATCATTCAAAGGAAATCACTGCCCACCCCTTCCAAGATCAATTAAGAAGATTATTCCAGCATACCTAATGCTGCCACCCTGCTATTGTACTATAAAGCACCGTTTCCCTTTTGAAGGCTAAGGCAGGGAGTCTGACAATAATGTGTAGGAAGCAGTGCTGTGAAAAAAGCATTTATGGCATTATTACCACCATATATCCCTACAGCAAAGGACAACACTTGGACAGTGTAAATATGTGAGGTCTCCCGGTGAGGCTCACATTCAAATGAATGAACCTTTTCAGACAAAGCTGGCAAGGCTCTTTCCCAGGGGGTTTCTGTCTTTGGAGGACACTGAGCATGGCTTCCTAATGCTCAGTACATCAAGAATCAGCTGGAAAAAGTCTGTTCCTCCAAACAGAGAAGAGAACATCCTTTCTGGCAGTACACCAGCAAATAGCACCATGACAGATGGAGTAGCTGCCAGAGAAGAAATACATGTGTAGAGCAGGGTATCCAACAGTTTGCTGTGTGGCTAGAAGCATGACTGTGTGCAAACCCTCAGCTGCTGGGAAATGATGCTCCACTGGCTTCAGAGATACACTGCAAACTATACTAGCTGAGAGTCTGGCTTTGCTGTGGATATTCCAGTTTCTAAATGTATTTGTTCTCCTCCCCTTTTTCCTCTCCTCTCGTGTCCCTGTTGACAGTAACAGATCTCTCTTGAGCATTTATCTTTCCACAAGCATCATAAGGTGGGCCTGAGGTTTAATGATGCAGAGCTGAATGCTGGAGGCTCTTAATAATTGGCGAAGGTCTTAAAAACTGAGACTCCAGTGTATATCCATAATGAGAAACTGACAGAACCGCTTTGAATATTTGTCTGATACTAATTGTTCTTCCAAAAATAGCTGATTTTTAACTATGCAAAAAAACTAATATTGCCTAACCGTTACTTCTCAGTGCAAAAATGCACCAATCCTTCAAACTGCATTAAAGATACAATTCATCGACTTATGCAAATGAAAAAATGTTCATAATCATTTTGGCAAATATTTCATTTAGTGTAAATGCAGATCCATTTTAAACTGCAAACATATGCAAAGGCTGGTAAGGTTTATTTCAAACAGCTCACAGAGCAAAAAGCTGCTGCATTTTTCAGGTGAAGCCTTCTTTTGCCCACATATGGAGGCTAAAAGGGAGGAGAGAGAAGAGGGTGAATCTTTTTTTCCCAATGGTTGTGACTAAGCCACTGAACAACCACTTTTTTGCTCTTTATGGCAGTGTTTTAATATGTGGTGTAATTCACATGCTGCACTATGAGGGGAAAAGTGCCCCAACCCAAATAGCTAGGAGAAGAAAATAGAAATACTAATTTTTTCCTCTGTATTTGAATAAGGGGATTTGTGGGGCAGAGAAGGAAAAACTGAGGCATTGGTTCCCTTCACACTTTTCTCTTTAGTCATAAAGGCCTATAAGGGTTAGTAATGATTTCAGGACAGGGAGCCACAAGCTGCTCTGGGCTGGAGCAGGGCATACCAATCAAGGTGTTGTTTTGTAAGTGAAAACACATGTAGATCCCTCTCCCAGCAGGCAGCACTTACCTATGCCCTTTGTGATTTGTTGATGTAGAGCAGCTGAGCCTTCTTGTCCATGCAGGATGGGAAGAGGGTGGTAGCAGTGCTCCTGGGGATCTTTCCTGCTGTGGCTGTAAGGTAAGGCCCTGCTCTGGTTGGGCATTTAGTTTTTCTCTTCTTGTCCAGAAAAATAAAGGTGTAAGAGGATTCTTCATCCATTTTTTAACAGGTACATCTGGGAGCTGCAGCTCTCTTGCTGCCTCTCTGACTGTGAAACAGTTGTTTGGTGAGGGAACTGAGTGGAAGCTTCTTCTGCTAGGGCCAAACTTGATGGAAATAGAATAATAGAATTGTTTAGGTTTAAGAATATGGAGTTCATCTGTTAACTTTGCATTCTCAAGTCCACCACTGAGCTGTATTCCTAAGTCCTGCATCTACACTGAGGTGGCTTCCCTGTTTTCACCTTGCGCTATAGTGGAAGTGCAGCTGGATTTGTAAGTGCAAGGGAAAGAAAGGCTCTGTGGTTTGCAGGAATGCTCAGCATAGCTTTTCAGCTGATGATCAGCACAACCACAAGCTTAGGTCAGAAGCAGAAGCATCGGTATCCTCAATGTGTGTTTGGTGGAAGGGAAGATGTGACCTTGCTGCTGAGGTTCTCACCTTTAGCGTCCTTCTCAATGGGAAGGGTCAAGAGCAGATGCCAAAATACAGCTCAGATTTTTTCCCTGAAGTGTAATGGCAGGGTGGAGGCACTGTAGGTTTTTGTTCGAGCTACATTATGTACCCCATGTCTTAGATAGCAAAGCTGCATTTTTTTGCTCTTTGTGTAAATCAGTACTGTTGAGTGCAATGGGTGGAGTATTGATAATTCACCAGGTACCATGTGGCTCTTGGTTTTTCCCTAACATAATCTCTCTGATGCTGCCTCCAGGTGCTTCTTACAGTCTCTGAGGACTTTGCTGTTCTTTGGTAATTGCAAGGGCAGCCTGAGTTAGTGTGCTTTCAAAGAACAGAGCAGTAATAGTTTGTATTTGTGAAGACTGCAGAGTTAAACCCAGTGGTTTGTTAATGGATTGTAAAACGAAAGAACTTTTGGATTTCTGAAATAAAAGGATTTCTCAGTGTACCTGGATGATCACTCAGAATGAAGGGCACATTAAAAACCACTGTGAACCAGAGAGAGTAGATGGGGAACAAAACAATCAATGGTTGTTTCAAAGGGTCCTATGCAGATACTGAATTCCTGATGAGCAATGTTTTCAGAAGTACCACAGCAACCCCAAATCACAGGAGCACCTCTGTGTTTATCTCATGTATCATTTATGGATCTGTCTTGTGGCTGAAGTGTGGGGGGTAGAAGGGAGGGCAATGAACTTGAATAGTTTTAACACTTGTATGTGCTTTGCTCAGAATTCAGCAGTGTGCAGAATTGTGACATGGGTCGCACAAATATCCATCAAAACCAGAAGCAACACTCTCATGAACAGCCGTGTTCTTGCAGAAACACCTCTTTTTTGGCCATGTTACACAGTAATGTGCTCTGAGCTCCCAACATGCCCCAGCTCCCCCCTGTTTTGTACCTGTTTGGCTTCTCTCTGGCACAGTTGGTTGAAGCTCACCTTCAGCATAAATTATGATTAGGCCTTAGAGCTTACACACAGACAACATCAGTCCATAGCCTCGTTTTCTTAACTGATCTCAGTAAGATATTTGCTCTCTTTAAAATCAATAGTACTTTAACCTCAGTTAATTTTGCAATAGCAGAAATGTATTACTTAGAATTTGCTCGATGCGTTTAGTAGTGCCTCAGAGCAGTTCTGGGTTTCTAGTGTAGATCTCTATGCAGACACTTCCCCTCCTGCCTGTGGACCTGTCCCAACTCTAATCTTGTCCCTTTACAACTTTAAGGTGGCTTGGTTTCAGTTCTGTGCTACTTTTCTGTGCCTTCGCAGAGCATTCACGTGGCAGTGGGATACAAACATGGAAAAAACTGGCTAAACTGATTTGGATGATGACCTTCCAGCCTGCTTTCTGTAACTGTCATGGAGTTGCTGTAACCTGTTACGGCTCATTATAAAATTGCCTTAGCGATTATCAGCGATGGTGCAGTCTTTGCCATGAGAGATTGGATTTCTGCAGGGCCCATCCTGGTGAATGCCTAGGCACTATTTCTGCAGTCAGAAGAAAGCTGCTGAGAGCATGAATCTTTCTGTTGTTCTCCCCTGTAGCTAAAATGTGAGGTAGCTTGTACATTCAGTTCTCTGATCATACCAAATCGGACAAGTGCTGTAATAACAAAAAATAAGTAATTTCTTGCATGATAAATAGAGATGTTTCATCCTAGAAAGGATGTTCAAGTGAAAACTTGCTGGTAAAATGACCAGGGAGAGCTACTTATCGAAGTCAAATTCACTGGCAGGCTGCTTGTGGATTTTGGAGATAAACTATAAGCAGAGTAAAAGCTCAGTCTGTATCTGAGATAGTCAAAATCGATGTTAGCAGCAAAGCTGACAACTCACTTGTCTTAGAAAATGGCTTGTGAGGGTTTTGTATTTTGTTGGTGTCCCCTCAGTGGTTTATAAAAGCAAATATAGATGTACTGAAGAGAACAGGTTTGCTTAGGGAGCATCCTAAGCCACATGGAGCCCTTGGAGTAGGATGATTCTGTGTGTGGTTTATGGACTTCTGTGCACATAGTAATAGCTGTAGTGAAAGGAGAGCACCTGGAAAGTGAGTGGTAATAATCCCAGTGCCTGGGAAAGGTGGTCCAATAAACAAAGTTACTCCTACAAAGCAAGACAACAGTGCTATGTTTCAGATAGAGTGGGATAGAATAGGATGGAAAATGAACTCATGCAATAGAACAAAACAGTTTCACTTCATATGGGCGTGCAGTTTGCTTGCTAACCTGTGAATGGACAACTCTCCTTTTTTGATTAATCCTCAGTATCTAAGCTGCATGATCAATACATGGTTAATTCTCAATAACCTCATGCAGTGAAAGTCCTATACTCCAGCTAGGACAAGTGCGGCCAAGAATGACAAGGCAGCAGTGCCTGTGGTAAGTGCCGAGCATCAGCAGACTCCACTAGGTGTGTGGCCGAATTCATATAAACCCAACTGGGCACAGACTCCAGAAAGACCCAACAGTATCTCCTGCAACACTACATGGGCAGTAGGAGCTACCAGAAACATGCTGCAGTCCTCGGGAATGTAAAGGACGTACAAATCCACAACTTGTGTTAAGAGTAGATCAGAACTTATCTCTGCAGTGTCAGAAATATTGAGAAACCTGGAACTACAGAAGCTCCCTTGGGTTTGCTCTCTTTTATGAATTCTGACCTATGGCTTGGCTGCCCAGAAACTGTTTGGATTTTACATTGTATTACCTCATAATTGGATGAAGCTTGACAGTTTCAGCTGGGTTTCTGGGTTCAATCAAATCATCATATATATGAACTCGGAAACTCCTCATGAAACACCACTGGGAATTCACATTGCAGCCCCAAACCCAATAGAAATTTCACAGGAGAAGTGTTGAAGTGGCATCTCGTACAGCTGCCCAGAGGAATGTGGTAAATACCTTGTGGTACTTTTAACATGATCTAGCTATTGCATCCACTTTTCCTGTGTCTGCCTCTGGCTTTTGGCTCCGAACTGCCTTGTGAAGCTCTTTAGTTTGCACTAAGCTTGATGCATCTTTCCTAAGCAGTGCAGTAATTTAGCCTCCTGAGAAAAGGCTATGTGAGTAGCCATGTGCTCACATACAAGACTTGCCTTCCTTTGAACACTTGTTTTTCCTCATTGATGTGTGCAAGAACACAGCAAGATGTTTACTCCCCAAAAGCCTCCTGCCTGTGCTTTTTGATAGCATCCTTTCTCCGTCTCAGGCAAACCTGCCTCAATCCTCCTGTCTTTGATTCCTGCCTCACCCATTTATGGGAGCAGGTTATCTGAAGTCTCATGGTAAAAGGAAAATGTGAAGATATGGTGAATCGCCACAGCCTGTGATTAGTTTTTTGAGGACCATGCCTGATTGGCTGTAGTTGGCCGGGAAGCAGTTGCTATTTAAATTGCACTGTTAGTTATTTGGATGTAGCTACAGAAGCCTTTAGTCATCTGCGGGTTTTGTTTGGGTGTTTTTTTTAAGTAAATTGAAAAATATCTCTGGGTCAAATATTGCTTTTGCATTTGGGCTCTGTATGGTGATAAAGCATTTCAGCTTTTGCACTGCTTGCTTGCAGCTAATGCTATGCCCCTGGAGGTTCTCTTAGCAGAGAAAGCATTTTCTGTAGAGGAGCCATATGTGTGGAAAAGATAAGATATGAAATTGCATATATATAAAAAAATAAATACATAGGCCAAATCCCCAGCTGGTCTCACTCCTGTTCTCAGTGAGCTTCCCTGTGGCCAGGCTTAGCTCACAGCATTTATGGAAGCATGGCACCAGGCATTGTTTGCTGAACTGGTATTAAGCAATTAGTAGGAAACAGCCTAGGTGCCCTGTCTGTGCCTCCTCCTGGCTTCCCCTCTTCCCTGGCAGAGCATGAGACTCAGAAAGTCCTTGATCAAACCAAAATATTCCAAACTGCAACTATAAACACTGGGGTTACCAGCACTGTTCCCAAGCCAAAAATCCAAAACACAGTGCTGCACCAGCTACTACTTAAAGGAGAAAAATGACTGCTGC
>JASSUY010031756.1:0-20398 GCA_032466535.1 Forpus xanthops | reverse complement strand
GAGGCTATGCCTCCCCCACATTGTATGAGGCTTGGGCTTTTATATTGATCAAAATGCACACTCACTCCAATGCAGGTGGCCAGCCTACATAGGAAGAAGTAGTCAGTAGTATTTATAAAGGTCTGCAAGGGTCGGTAAAAACACGAACATACTTATATTTAACAAACCTCTGGTGTATAATTATTACATAAAGACTATATGAAATGAGTTAAATATGGAGTTCCAAATCTATGGTCTGTTACTATTTGCTTAATATCTTTTGATAAGAGCATACAAGAGACCTTCCCAACTTGGGTCTCGATCCGGCAAATATACAAACCAGAAAGCATGCCACGTATCCCCCACCCATCTTACTTCTTCCTTTACAGCTGCCCATTTATCATGAGGATCTGGGGGATATAAATCAGGCTCCTTTTCCGGATCAACAGGCACTGGGTCAAAAGGACTATACAGGTTTTATTTTTGCTCCTAAGTTAATCATTTCAAGCTTCCAGTTTTTCTCCTGTCTCCTTGTGAAAGGCTAATGATGATTTTAGCAGTTCATTTTCTGATTTCAGAGTAGCAAGTTCTACATTAGAACTTAGATTAGGAGCAGGGGCACTTTTAGCTTCTTCTTGTGCACAAGATAAATAAGCACTTAGCACTGTACACATAACCTTTTCCCTCTTTAAGCTTGTGTAAAGCACGACACTGTTCAATACATTCTACGACTTTCTCTTCATTCTTTCGAAACTTTTGGGCCCACTCCTTACCAGTTGGGGAAGGGGCACAATCATATTTTTGCAGCAGTTTATCCATGGCAATCCTGACAACTACGCCAATTTTCTCTAGGGTGCTGTTGCATTAAAGGGGGAGAAAACCCCTTGCTTCTTCAATGTGCCACTACCAGTCTGACCGCATTCGCTTATATCGAACCTCTACTGGTCCAGGTTTACTGACAGCACTGCCCAGTCCAATCAGCTGCAACTATCAATCCGACCGCGTCCGCTTATATCGGACTTCTCCTGGTCTGGAATTGCCAATCCGACCACGTCCGCTTATATCGAACCTCTACTGGTCCGGATTTACTGATAGTAGTGACTGGTTATCGAAACAGTGCAAAACAGTGCGATTTACTGATTGAGTTTATTGAGGCAACAGGTACAGGTTCTTATGGATTGCCGGTGATACATACTGTCTGCAAAAGCACATGCAAATAATAGTTACATGGATACAAGCGCTTGGTAAAGTTAACACAGCATAGCTCTAAACTACACAGGTGACAGTAAGGGTAACTCTATAGAGATGCTAAATTTTCCTAGGAAAGCACTGGATACAGTGCAAGTCTTACCCACAGGCGTCCCTATGGGGGGGAAAGAGAGGTCCAGCCCGTCGACCGGTCCCAGGAATCCCATTGATGTTATCTTCCTAAACTCGTCCATGATGGTATCTTCCTCAATATTCCCCTTTCTCTTGGGCCATTTTATATTATTTTTACCTTCAAGGTGGAGTTTGAGTGACATACCTTTATTACTATTGGTGTAAATTTCTCTCACTTCGAATTAAAGGTATATAACACCAGAAATTCAGAGCGCAGACTCAGAGAGGGGTGGTCTCACTTTTGGGGGTGGGGGTTGCAATTTAGATGGGTGTGTATTTTAGCATGTAAATGCATTATAATGACATTATAATGAAGCAAAGTTCACACTGAGGACGGTACTCTGTCAAAAGATGACAGGCCGCTGGCTCAGGGTAGCAAGTATGCAGCTTATCAGTTTCTTGTACCATCTCGTTCCCATCTTTTTGCTGAAGTTAGGACAAAGCGTAACTGTGAGATCTCCACCTCGCCCCACTCTCCGTCTGTTACGGGAACCACTGTGAAGTGCACATTCCTGGCATACCAGGTGCGGCTGCATCTCATCCCAAGAGGGCCTGAAAGTCCGTTTCTCTCTTATGTGTAGACAATGCTGCATTTTGAATTTAATTTCCAATTACATTTCCTAATTATTCCACACCATGCCACCCAAGACTATGTCCAACCTGGCCTTGAACACTGCCAGCGATGGAGCATTCACAACTTCCCTGGGAAACCCATTCCAGTGTCTCACCACCCTTGAGTAAGGAATTTCTTCCTCAGATCCAATCTAACCTTCCCCTGTTTAAGTTTGATCCTGATAGTCAAGGTACTTACTTCTTCCTTTGTTTCCTTTGGATTTTTCTGTTTAAAGTTATACATACCCAAGTGAAAACTATGTGGGGTTTATCATATGTATTAAAATATTTAAAGTTCAAAAATGACATCATTATAAAATTTCTGAATTTATCAGAAGAGGCTGCTTCTTCTTCATCAATCATCTTAAAACATTTTTCTTGTGAAAATTAAAATAAATATTCAAATTATTTGACCTAACTACCAGTATGATTTTCTGCTGAAAACAATAAAAGGTTAATAATGCAAGCAAAATATTTTTAATATGCCCATCCTAATGTGGCCTTATTCACACAATCATGAGAAATGTTCCCTCCTATCATAAGAGAAGACCAGGTTTGAGACCACTTAAGAAACCTAAACATATATAAATTCATGGCACTAAATGAGATGCATCCCAGGGTCATGAGCAAATCACCTGATGCAGTTGCTGAGCCACTTTCCACCATATTTCAAAACCTACGGCAGTCAAGTGAAGTCCCCAGTGACTGGAGAAAAGACAGTATTATATGCATTTTTAAAAAGGGTATGAAAGAAAATCCTGGGAAATGTTGACCAGTCAGCCCTATCTCACACCTGAAACAAATCCTCCTGGAAGGTACGTCAAAATATATGGTAGAAAAGGAGGTCATTAGAGACATCCAACATGGCTTCATTAAGGGCAAAGTGCACTTGACTAATCTAATGGCTTACTGGAATGGAGTGACAGCAACAGTGGACAAAGGAAGAGGAATGGATGCAAGAAAGTAGATTTATGTTGAATAAGAAATATTTAACACTGAGTTTTCTACAGATGGTTGCCCAGAGAAGCTGTGGATATTCCATCATCAGAAGTGTTCAAGATGAGGTTGGACAGGACTTTGAACAACCTGTTGCAGTTAAAAATATCCCTGTCCATGGGGAGTGAGGTGGGTGAGGGTTAGAATAGATGATCTTAAAAGGTGTGTGATTCTATGTACCTACTATTGTATGGCTCTATCATTCTATGAAATCATCATAAATACTTTTTGCTTTCACAAACTCAAAACATTATAAGAAACATAATTTCCGCTGATACATTTCACCAGTCTACAAGGTATTCTCAAGAATGGCAGCTTTCTGAAAAAGTCAAAGCAGTATGAAAGGATGTAAAATTTTAAAAACAATGAGGTGTGTTGGTGGGTATTTTTTTGTGTTTGGTGGTGGATTGACAGATGGTTGGTGAAAGAATGCAGATAGTAAGAGTGAATGTGTGCATTTCAGGAAAGAGAAGTAAAAATAGCATCTACAACAGATGTTTTGGAATTGAACTGCCCAGAATTTAATTTTTTTTCTAAAAAGAATTTTTATTGTATTTTTATGCAAGGTATTGAAACACAGCAAAGGAGATACATTGGAAATGTAGAAAGGAAAAGAATATGAGAAATAAAATAAAGGATATAAAGTGCGTGATTTTTTTCAGCTGTCTTCAACTAATAATTTTCTCCTTCTCATTTACACTTATATAAAGAAAATTTTGAGATGGGGTAATGAATTTGTATAAAGCCATTGTGATTTTTTCGATATATACAAAATGAAACCAAATCACAGACAATCAGGTAAATTAGAATGTCTCTTCTTAATGAATGGATCTTATTTGAAATACATTAGCTGAAAACTATTAATTATTTCCAAAGTTTGCCTACATACTTCAGTAAAGTACAAAAATTTCTTAACTTGTATCTTTAAAGATAAGTGTCATCACACTCTGTCGCTTGTATTTAGGAAACTTGAAGTGCCAAAATAAAAATACTCCAATACCATGAGAATGACACTCCCCAAAAATTCCTCCAACATGGTGAAAGTGTGTAGACTATAAAATCCTGTGTTAAATGTTTCTGATGCACAGAAAATACTCATATATAAAAGTCAGATTTTGCAGAATCAGTGCATGTTAAAGAACAAACTGACCTTGCCTTTAGAACAGCATATTTGGAGATAAAATAGTTTCCAGTTGGTAAAATGAGGGATTTCATTCCCTGAGCTTCAAAGGTTTTATTCATCTCTGACATCAGTACTGAATTATCCTGGTTAAGACAAAGATCTTCTAGAAAGTAATACTGCTTACAGTTTTTTTGTGTTTGTTTTGTTTTTTTTTGGGGGGGGGAGGAGTTATTTTAATAATTTGCATCTATCCAGTTATATAATATATAATAAATGCAAATGACTAATCATTGTATAACAATGAAGTTTACTTATAAGTCCAGTGCTCGAAAGGCAGGGTGGAGTATGAGGCTTTAGCAAACTTGTAATGTTCCTGTGTGCAAAGGATCACCATTTCTGGGAATCGAGTATGATAATGTACAGGATATTGGATAATGTCTGGAGATCATGAAAGACTGAAATTGTTTCTAAAATGAGGAAATTAAATGGCCCCATTCTGATTGGCATACTTTATCTTCATTGTTGGGAAAATGTAATGAAGGACAGATTTTGAGGCTAGTACGTTCTCCAATATACTGTATGATACCAGACTTCTCGAATTAAATTCTGTCAGAAGTTCAAAACATATCCTTTCCTGATTTAAAACCATGGAGAAACACCACAACTCTTGACTTAAGTAGTTAATTATCTTAGCTTTTATAAGAAACAGGAATCTTATTTCACTTTGAAGCTGTTTGTAATTTTTTGCCATTTAACTGTAATGTATCATTAGGTTCTTCATTTAAGAGCTTTTTATTAGCAAATATCTGTTTCTTTCTCTATGAGCAAGTGTAAGCACTCATAGAACATAATATTCCTAATCATTTCTTTGATAACATAATAGACTGAACTACCTGAGTATTTTGTTGAATGCATATTTTATAATCCTTCATGTATTTTTGTTCTACTCTGAGCCTTCAATTTTTCAGTAACTTTTCAAAATGGATTCCAGAACTGGCTGCATATTTCAGGACTGTCATAGTAGGACTTTACATTTCCGGACTATGTGAAAAAAATATTCTTTATCCTCTATGCACTATCTTAAATATACTTTTTATTTCATTGTATATAGATTGCTTAAGAATCACAATATCTAGCAATGCTTTTGTAAAGTTCTGCAACCTTCGGCAACTGGATTTGCTATCCATCAGAGTTTCTTATGGCATTATTCACTTTGTTTCCAATTACTGACATTGACCTCAAGGAGAATAAACATAGAATCATAGAGTCATAGAATAGTTAGGTTTGGAAAGGTTCTTAAGATCATCTAGTCCCAACTCCCCTGCCAGGGGCAGGGACACCTAACACTAAACCATGCCACCCAAGGCTATGTCGAACCCAACCTTGAACACCTCCAAGTGATAGAGCATTCACAACTACCCTGGACAACCAATTCCAGTGCCTCACCACCCTTACAGGAAAGAATTTCTTCCTCTGTCCAGTCTAAACTTCCCCTGTTTAAGTTTGGACCCATTACTCCTTGTCCTGTCACTACAGTTCCTCTTGAGAGTCCCTCCCCAGCATCCCTATAGGCCCCTTTCAGATATTGGAAGGCTGCTATGAGGTCTCCATGCAGCCTTCACTTCCCCAGGCTCAATAGCCCCAACTTTCTCAGCCTGCCTTCATATGGGAGATGCTCCAGTCCCCTGATCATCCTCGGGGCCCTCCTCTGCACTTGTTCCAACAGTTCCATGTCCTTTTGATGTTGAGGACACCAGAACTGCACACAATGCTCTAAATGAGGTCTCACAAGAGCAGAGTAGAGGGGCAGGATCACCTCTCACCTCCTGCAGCCTGCTGGTCACTCGGCTCTTGATGCAGCCCAGGATACGGTTGGCTTTCTGGGATGCAAGTGCACACTGCTGGCTCATGCTCATTTTCTCATAGACCAAAGCCCCAAGTCCTTCTCCACAGGGCTGCTCTTAATCTCTTCTCTTCCCAACCTGGACCTGTGCATGGGACTGCTCCGATGCAGGTGTAAGACCTTGCACTTGTCATGGTTAAACTTCATCAGATTGGCATCAGCCCACCTCATAAGCATGTCAAGGTCCCTCTGCATGGTAATCTTTCCCTCCAACATATCAACTGAGCCACACAGCTTGGTGTCATCAGCAAATTTGCTGAGGGCACGCTCAATCCCACTATCTATGTCACTGACAAAGATGTTGGTTAAAACTGGTCCCAACACCGATCCCTCGGGGACACCACTCGTTACTGGTCTCCAGCTGGACATCAGTAACATGTCCCTCAGGGATCAGTGTTGAGACCGGTCTTGTTCAACATCTTTGCCAGTGACATGGACAGTGGGATTGACATCACACAGTGCAGTTCTCCAGTGTGATTGCCAGTCCTTTTACTTCTCCTTTCCATGTGAAGCAAAGAAACAAATACGAGTTTTTTTATTACTTATTTCAGGACAAAGAGAAATAAAAGGGAAATAATTGGTAGTATAATATTTATCTGAGCAGGTGATGGAAGGCAGGCTTGCCCTCTGAATCCTCTAAATGGAAGGCCTTAAGTGATGGTTTCTCCAAGTCTCTCACAAGTAACTTTTTATCTGAAATGGATTGACTCCTTCAGGAGTTATAAAGAGGTATCTCACCTGTTCCCTTTAAAATGCCATATAGAGAAGCAATTTTAGTTGTTAGAAAAGAGTTCAGTTTCGGTCAGATGTTTGAGCCTTTTCTCTCCACATTGCAAATGAACTAATCACAATCCCACCATTGTGTTCTGTAAAAGCTGAAGTGTTCTGTATGCACACTAGCTGCAACAGGCACAGCAAGTGAGGTGACAGAAAGGGAAAAAAGTGCTTCACATGTGTGTCAGCACTAAATAAAAATCTTAGCTAAATCAAAACCTTTTTAAAGAAAAAGTGAAGAAATATAATTTCAAGGAATTAGGAATTTTTTTAATTGCTCAAAATACCAAAATTCTGAACAAACTAATTTCAGTCTGTAATTCCTTAAATATTTACCACTAGTTTGAAAACTATCTGTGCACAGACAATGAGAAGAAATCTTTTCTGATGTAGGCTTTTTTAATATGAAAATCCGTAAATATGTGGAAAGTTCATGACATATTGATTCATATCCTATTAACTGTGATTAATCAAGGTGTGGTTGATCAGTTAAGAGATATGTTTTGTTTCTAAATAGCTTAAAGATTAAATTAAGTGCATATCTTGGAATGTTTAGACATTGCTGTGCACACATGCTCCGAAGCTCTATGTCACATTGTTAGGGTTAGAAGACTGTTCCTTAAGTTAGATAATCTGTAATTCTATATACAAGTCAGAATGTTACATATGACGCTAACATTCATTATTATATTCAAGGAATAATATTGGCTTGGGAGAATGAAATTCTCCTTAAGCCTGTTCTTGCTCAATGGACCCCAACAAATGACAATAAAAGATAGCCCAATGTCTCCAACATGCCTGGTCATTTGATATTGAATTTCTTTGTCTTCTACTGCTGAAAACAATGCAAAAATATGAAGTTTTATGAGTCTTAGTACCCCAATTAATACAATACTATTAATTTACTGAAATATGCTGCCTGCTGTCAGGAGTTCACTGCAAAATAAAGTGAGACATCTGAGCTTTGTGAGGCAATTATCAGGTTTTCAGAATAGCAATGTGAGAATTAGTTGCTACTTTTCACATTCAGCTTGTTTTTGCTGGTTTTTGCTGCCTAAAGAGACTTGTGAATGGAAAAGCAAGGATTGAACTGCTTTTGTACTTCTCAGGACTGTGGAAAACAAATCAAATGAAACCCAAATAACTTCATGTCCATTTGGAATGAATTAGTAGCAATGCCAAGGACATTTCTGTGTCAGTTTAAAAGCAGACTAAATGAAAGGTGAATTGGATTTAGAGGTGAAAATCTTCCCTCAGTTACTCAAAAGGGGAGGGAGTTACTTAGGGGTTCTGGAATCTCTCGCGCAGACTGTAGAACCTGTCAAGAATATCAGTTCATAATAACATAATATAGGAATGTGGTTTCTATTTTTATAAAGTGTTACTACTTGCTGTCTAAAACAACCCCTGCTTATATCTTTGAATCGCAGATATGTTAACTTGTCATTCAAAAAAAAAAAAAGTGAATTCCAAAGGTTCCCAGTTCAGTGTTCCAAGAGACCACAGAATCTCACAAAATAGTGCATGTTTCCAAACATGTACAGAAGAAATGTAAACTGAGAAATGAAAGATCATGTTAAAAAGAAAAGCATAGGAAAGATTTCAATAAAATGCTGGGAAAAGTCTAGCACTGGAAAATGTAATACAGAGTGATGATATTGTTTAGCATTCATCACATGTGATGATGTGCATTCCAGAGGGATAGATGCTTCCTAAAATATTTTTTTGGTTTCTTTTTTTTGTTTTTTTTTTTGTTTTTGATTTTGAGGTTGCCTGATTACCCAGTGCATTTGGTTGGTTTGTTTGTTTCGTATGTGCCTCTGTAGCCCACAGTGATGTGCTAGAACCATTGCTGCAATGTATGCAAATAAAGTTTTAGTATATAGGAATAACTGAAAGCCAAGAGTAGGTAGCAACATAATTTCTCCTACCCTTCCATTAACTGCTTTTCTTCAGGCTTCTTCAGAGAGGAATTTTCACTTGATGGATGCAGAAAAGGAAGTAATCATAGAGCAATGGGTTGCTTTCAAATATTCAGGAGGTTTTGTGTTGTATGGGGGGGTACTGGTTTATATCATCCTCTTACAAATGATACTACTTCCTGACATCATAAATTTACAATATGGAGATTATCCACAGAGGTACTATGGCTGAAAGGAATATAATGGGAGAAGAACTCTCCCATTCCCTACTGGAAGCAAAAGAAATGTTTTATCTATTTTTTTTTTCTTCCTTATTTTATTTCACTCCTAGAAATTCCAGTAAAATAGCAGGGGGTCATTCACAGCTGAGTTAATTAACATGCTGCCAATGCTGGTGAAGAAAGTCTAATAGAAAACACACACAATCCTGGAAATCACTGCAGGAGTCCTTTTAGCTCATGGCAATTCAATATAAAGCAATAAAAAAAAATAAATGGAGAATTTAGTAGAAAATCCAATATCTCAATTAAAATAATTAATAATTAAAAGACTAGTCAAAGTATTGGAGTATTTGCATATTTGAGATTTACAATTGCTGACTAAATTTGTTGTGGCTTTGTCAGTATACTATAAACTATGAACAAAAATTATGTGGAAGTTAAAACACATGTAGACACAACCAGTCAAAATATGCTTCTGCTTGTTTTTGTTAAACTTCCAGAGTGAAGACTTGGTATATTCTACACAGATTATGTTTTTATCTAACAGTATTACTTTTTTAAAAAGTAGTTGTTAATTTTTCTCGCAAAATAGACCTTGATTTGCCAATCTTTTACCAATATGCAGGTTCTGCAGGCAAAACATGCACTTATGAGAACAAGTAGACAACTTAGTTGCCTGCTGTTTATAAAATGCATGGGACTAGAAATATGGCTCTGGTGAGGGAGCTGTCCTGGTTTCATCTGTGATAGAGTTAATTTTCTTCATAGTAGCAGGTACATTGCTCTGATTTGGATTTAGTATGACTATGTTGATAACATGCTGATGTTTCAGTTGTTGCTCAGTAGTCCCTATCCTAAGTCAAGGACTTTTCAGTTTCCCATGCTCTGTCAGTGAGGATAGTCACAAGAAACCATGAGAGACCACAGCAAGAACAGCTGACCTGAAGTAGCCAAAGGGATATTCCATGCCTCAGCACATCACATATAACTGAACCACAGCTGAGTATGTAAACTGGGGCAAGATGACTGGGAGGGGCTCAGGGACAGGCTGGGCATTGGTTAGCAGGTGGTGAGCAATTGTGTTTTACATCAGTTGTCTTCTTTGGTTTTAGTCCTCTCGAACTTTTCCCTATTATCATTATTATTATTGCTATTCTTGTTAATATTGAATTTTGCTTTATTTAAATTCTTAACTGTTCTGATCTCAATCCATGGGTTTTGCTTGCTTTCTATTCTCCTCCCCATCACACCTGGGGGGAGTGAGTGAACAGCTGTGGTAAACCATGACAAGAGTGTACTCCATCTCAGTAATTTTGGAAATGCTGACTCTGAGTGCTTCCCTGAAAAAGGCAGGAATAAAAGATTCATTTTTCTTGCTCAAGGATACTGAAAACAGAAGGGACCAAAATTCCCTTTTGAAGGGACCATCTGGTCCAGTGCTCTGCCTATGCAGGCTGCAGATTTTTTTTTTCAGAAATTGTATTAAACTGTATTTTTCAGAGAATTATCTACTCTGTTCGTACAGACTTCAAACAATAGCAAGTCCGTGCTTTCTTCCGGCAGGTTGTTCGAATGATTAATTAGCTTCACTAATGGATCTTACTGCATCTTGTTTCAAGGCTGGAAAGTCCAACTTCAGTTTCCAGGTGCTGGATATTCTAATGCCTTCATCTGTAAGAGTAAGACACCCTTTTCTACCAACTATATTTTCTATGGTTAAGTATCTATGAAGCATGATCAAGTTCATTTTCTCTTCAACAAACCAGTAAATTGAATTCCATAAGCATGTCAATTCAAGGATGTGTTTCTAGTACATTCAGGTAATTTTTTTAAGTCCACTGAACAATTTTTTTAAATTCATACCTTCCATGCATTGTAGACCTCAAATAGGGTAATGAATTCTTCAAATTCTTATAAAGGCTGTGTAAAGAACTTATCTGGTTCTCTCCTTGATATTTTTTTTTATGCAGTCAGTGACAGCATTCGCAAAACATTATACTGAGCTTCCACACTGACAGTGTTCTCTGGTAGTAGTAAAGTTTTTCCTCAAGCTGCTGCTTTCAAGGAAGAAATCTCTTATTCTGCTGCTGAAGACTGCATCACTTCCCATGTGTAAAAACTTGCACAGTCAATGCTGCTCTGAAAAGCATGTTGATGAATTATGACCTTGCATCCAGGAGTTTTGGAACATAGCGTAACAACACCTTCTCTCCTCATTGTTTAGTGCTTCCACTGATCTATACAAAGGTCTTACATGATCATCTACATGCACACTATATGATTATTAATGAAAACATTGAGTAATATCGGATCCTGAAGAGTATTTAGTGCTCCCAACTATTACAAATTCTTCCCTCTTTAACTCCGTTTGCTGTCTTTGAATACATGAGGTTTTACCCAGCTAAAACATATGAACAATTGTATGCACCACATGCCTCCTCAAAAAAAGGTATTATATAATACTGTGTCAAAAATTTTGAAATATTTGAAGTGTGTAATTGCTTTTATCAAGTTGCTTTATTGCCTGATCAAAGAGCATCACATTTTCAACCTCTCGTTATATTTTATCACAACATGGCGATTGTAGTTTTGTACCAATTTCTGCTGGCACATTGCATGTGCTCTGAATATAAATACGAAATGAAGAATCAGTGAAATTTCTATCATAATGTTAAGGGCTCTAGATTAAATGAGGCATTTAGGATCCAGATCGTGCTCTGCAGGATATACTAAGAACATGAAGGTGATGAAATTACTGAAGATGAAACATGTGAAGACCTTTAAAGATAAAAATGTCAGGAAGGATCAGTGATGTAATTATTTCAGCAAACTGCAACATATTTGATAAAACACAATAATTTCTTTCTGCAATGATTGTATTTCTAGTGAATGAATAGGAGTCTATAAGCTGTATTTTGTAAAAAATAAACCAAAAGAAACAATCCCCCCAAAAAAACAAGTCAACAAAAAAAAACCCACTTATTTCAAAATCTGTAAATGATACTGAGTATTTTAACTGTCTTTTGCTCTGTGGTCTGCATTTTCTCATTCACATGACATTGACTTACCAAACTTATTTTTACCCACATTTGTTGCACTGGTTTTGGCTGTCTTCATAGTAGCTTGTGCAGGGTTATATTCTGAATATGTGTAAAAGCAGTGATAATAACACAAGAATATTTTCAATATTGGTAAACTTCAATATTACTTAAACAGTCAAGGCCTTTTCTGTGAGTAGTCTAGGGGTGCACAAATAGCTGGGAGGGGACACAGCCAGGACAGCTGTCCTCAACTGACCAAAGGGATATCCCAGACAATGCACCATCATGCTCTGTATATAAAGCTGGGGAAAGAAGATGGAAGGGAGGATGTTCAGAGTGAGGCTTTTGTCTTCCCAAGTAACCACTATGCTTGATGGAGCCCTGCTTTCCTGGAGGTGACTGAACAGCTGCCTACTGATGGGAAGTGGTGACTGAATTCTGTGTTTTGATTTGCTTCTGCATGCAGCTTTTACTTTACCCATTAAACTGTCTTTATCTTAACCCATGAGTGTTTTTCGTTTTAACCTTCTGATTCTCTTCCCCATCCCACAACTGGGGAATGAGCAAGCAGCTGGGCAATGCCTAGCTGTCCACCAAGGTTAAGCCATGACATTCGTGCCAGTGGATTGCTGCAGCAGCTCTGGTTTTCTGACTAAAATAATGTACTTCAAAACATACTTGTTTTTAGATCTTTTTTTTCTCTTCACAATATTTTGCCTCTTAAAGTTCCAGTTATTGCAGTGCTCTTGAGAGGCATGTATGGCTTCTCCTCTGGTGTCTGGAAGAACTGACAAGATGATGAATATGAGCAGCTGAAAATCTGTTTTACATAGTTTGGTCTCAGGTCCTCTGTGATCCCTACTTTGAAAACTGAACATAACTGAGTTGACTGAAGTTTTTTCACTTTGTGCTACCATCAGGTTAAAAGTCACTTTCTTGTGCAGTTGCCTTTTTTATGTTATAATGTTTGTATAACAAGTCAAGTATGTTTGTCTCCATTTCTTTATTGCTATATCCATCAAAATTCCAACTTTAAATTCAGTGAAAGCGTTTTGGAATGGTATATATTGTATTTCTAAAACCACTCTCATCCAAAGTAGGTCTATGAGATTAGGCATACTCATAATGCTTTATACATGTAAGCACTACTGCAAACACTTATTTTCTGTATGACCATGATGTATTTCTTATTGTCCTTTCTGAGGAAGATGTAAAAGCCTTCTCATTCCCATTATTTCATATGAATTTTTCTTCTTTTGTAACCAGCTATTTGAAGGTGACAGGTAATGAAGATAACTTGTTGAAGCAATCAGGGTAATATCTTTCTCCAAGGCATTTCACACATTGGAAATGCACCAGCAAAATGAACAGAGGTTTCATAAGACATCTTTATTGTCTAAAATCACATGGACCTATGTTTCGTATATACAGCTTTACATTCTCAGAGTCAGACTGTACCTACTGTGTGACCCTATATCATGCCTTGTCTGATACTGCATCAGTTATCTTTTCATAGAGTTTCATCTGTATCTTCTCGTTACTTTGTGGCAGAGACAGGAGTTGTGCTCATGATGTTCCCACAGCATCAAAAGTACTGTGTCTGCATGCATACTCCAGAATGACGCAGAAACCCGCAAACTCTGTTAGTGTGCTTTGCCATTGCTTTTCTGCTGCAGGTTTATTCCTTACTACCATTTTCAAACTACACCTACCTGCTGGCAAGCCAGATGTGGTGAAGTACTTTATCTTTTCCCAAAGCATGTGCCAATATACATTTTTGATGTCAAATACAATTTTTGTTATATGAAGTCAGTTAATTTTTCTTCAGCTGAAAATTTGTTAGCAATTAGTGGTTTTTTTTTTTTTTTTTTTTTATTTACACAGCATTAGAAGAATTTGCACTATTTCATGCCTTTCAACAGAAATCCACCCCATCATTCAATCAACAATTTCAGTGAATTTACCAGCACTCTCTTTCTTCTCTTTCTCATTTGCTTTCTTGTTATTTTTTTTCTTCCAGTGTGGTAGGGATGCTACGTGAGAGAAACGATTTCAACACACAAGAAATGTGTACTCTCAAGACTTTGTAATTTCAGCTAGGAGATTCCTGGATCTTACAGGCTAAAGAGTTTGAGGAACAGTGACTATGTGCCATCTTGCAGCCTACTGTTCTGTAACATCCTCCAACACAAACACAAAACTAAACAGTATTTTTAAAGCTCTTAAATAAACTATGGAAAAATACAAATGATAATGTGGTTAAATAGCCATATTTGTGGCAAAGAGACCAGAAATATGGAATGATTTGAGCACTTAATAACTGAGAACAAGACTATACCTTTAATCAGTCTGTTGTGAAAAATATAATAAAATCAAATGTATAGCTAAACATCTGGTAAAACACTGTCAATGACAACTTTTGTTTGGCTTAATAGAAGTATAAGTATTAGTATTGTGTGAGTATTTTAAAGAAGCTTTATTGCAGGATACCAAATAATCTAATAATAGAAAATGAACATGCCTTGACCTCAAAATAGCAGTTTAAAAACTCTTGTCCTGGTTTCAGCTGTAAAAGTAATTTTTCTCCTTCCTAGTAGCTGGTGCAATGTTGTGTTTTCCCTTTACTTTGTGGACAATGCTGATAGCACACCAGTATTTTAGCTGTTGCTAAGTAGTCCTTACCCAGATCAAGGACATTTCAGTCTCATATTCTGCCAGCAAGGAGAGGCGCAGAAAGCCGGGAAGAAGCAGAGACAGGACACCTGACTCAAACTGTTCTCAAAGGGATATTCCATCCCACAGCACTTCATGCTCAGTATATAAACTGGGGAGAGTTGCCCAGAAGGCCAGATTGCTGCTTGGATCTGGCTGGGTACTGGTCAGTGGGTGGCGAGCAGTTGTATGTGCATTACTATTGTTTACTGTTTGTTTTCCTTTCCTCTTTTAGAAGATGATACATCATCTTTATCTTGAAATGAACCATACCACATTTGTAGATTCCCTTACCTAAAACTCTTTTTGGGAACAATGCAGTATTTTATCTGGTTTTCTGTGGCATCTCCAGACCCTCTAGTAATGCATCTTGTATTTGCCAACTCTAACAAAGTGCTTTAGGGTACTTCAAAGAACAGAATGTGACTAAATGTTTGCAATTGAATCCCACAGCATGTGTGTTAACACAGATTCCTGCATGCCTGCTTGCATAGAGAAAACTCAAGCAAACATTGTCAAGGGTGAAACATTCATGGTCTTCCTAAAAGATATCTTCAAAAAAAAGACTCTATCTCACATCAATCATAAAACCTCAAGAGGCAGAGAATACATTAAACTCACCGAATTTTTTTTAAGTATCATATGTATAACGCTTTGAGTTTAAAAACATTTAAATTTGTTTTGCTAAGCCTTTAGCTTGCTTTAAAGTCGCTGGTTACTAATATTTTTAATAATGTCTTTGCAGAGTGTTTCACACATTATAATTAAATAAAACAACTGTTCTTAAGATTTGGATTATAGCTTTATTTGCAAATCTTGATCATTTTCTGAAGTTTTAGTGCTCATTAAAAGTGAAGACAGAAGGCTGAAGAAGATGTTATGATTTAGCATTAATAAATATACTTTTAATTGAGATAAACTCTGACACAACAAAAGCTACAGGGCACATTCTGAAAGTTACATAGAGCTTGGAGGAAGGAGACAAGTTATCTACAAGGAATAGATCACAGGTTCAGGTTACTTTGATTACATCTCGTTTCTTCTACAGCTCTTTTCTCTGAAGTTAATAGTACAAATCCTGGAGACAGCATATACTGGAATTTCTTGTATGATCAGACGTGAAATTCTGTTTTGTATTGAAGAGCTATTCATATTTAACAAATTGCTATTTAAAATATACATGATAGATCTGCAAAGTGAGCTGCTAAGCAAGATCGAAACCTTAATTCTTATTCTGATTATTTCTTTTATCAGTAAGTATATATATTTCTGTAAATGAAGATTCCCTTCCAGTCTTTTAATACGCTATTAACTTGTGATTAAAACAGCATATACCTGATTTTCTTTGTCATTCTTATAAATAATATAGCCGCTTCTGATTTTTTTTTTTCTGATTATATATGGAATGCTTTGCATGATGCAGCAATTGGTTTTGTGCATGACTTTGCAGCTAAAGAACATTGACAGATGACAAGAGAGCTATATACCCAGTGAAAAGCATTGCCTTTTCCTTCATCTGTTATCATAAACTCATATATTTTTTATCATATATTGCAACATCTATATTGCTGAAATGCCTTATAACAAAAAATGGAAACAAAACATGCAATATGTTTATTCATTTTGAATAAGGAATGCAGAATATTGTCATTTCATACAGCATGATCCTCATTAGTCCCGGAAAGCTACATTTATCTTGCCAAGCTTGTTACCCTTAAAATTTTTCTTTCCTAACTGGCAAGATGAGGTCACAAGTTTTGTGACTTCCGCTTATTGAACTTTGAAAGTTCACTTTAACTGTTGTGGCACTGGGAATAAAACCTGTCATTCAATTCTAAATACCTGTAATCTCCTGCTCATAGCCTGCCATCTGGTCCCATGTACAATGTCAGCCTAACAAAGCTTTCTGTCCAGCCATGGAGGCCATGCTGGTTCACATTTTCTGCATGCATATAATTCTGGAGCAGAGGTAGAGTGCAAAGTCCTTACACCATTGAAGTTTCTCTCTTCTATTAATATAATTTCATTTAAAAAAGAATAATAAGAAGAAAATAAGCTTTAACTGCCAACTAATCACAAGGATCTTTATTATTTAGTTTTCAGTCATGCTCAGTCATTTCCCATTCAACACTTAGGTAAATTATGACTAGAATAACTTCCAGAGACCCTGTTGGAAACCAGAGCAAAGAAGACAACTCTTGCAACACAGTGTTAGCACACTATAAACATTTTTCTGTAGCACACTGTTGTGACGTGTAAGAATTTCCCAATTTGCCTTTGAGGTAGCTGAGATAGCTAAATGAAACACAGCAACAATGGTGTGTGGTTCCCAAAATCACAATAACAGTATTAACACATGGACATTCAGAGTCTAAATATTGATCCTCTAAGCAGAGCTTTTAAGGAAAGGTGCAGTTCTGCAGAAAGTTGCTTGTTCCAGAGCTGGCTTCTCCTGTTCATTTCCTGCTAGTGTAGCTCCACTTACACCTAGTATAAATAGATCCTAAGTGACACTGATGCAGCCTCAGCATTTTTAAACAATGTAAACCAAAGAGACTGTCAGTTTTGTTGTGCATTTTAGGACAGTAAGAAATCACAGTAATATAACATTTTTCAAGAAAAATTACAGGTAAAATCTTACAGAAAGTTGAAACCAGAAGCAAGTGGGAAACAGGTTGTCACTTAGTTCATTTTTGACACTTTTCTAAACCTAATTCCAATACATTTGCAAGTGCTGCTTTTGGGAAGAAGTCTGAAAATTTTTCATGCTTAATCTTCAAGCTTATCACACCAGAATGAGACAGAATTTTGTTTTGAAATCCACATCAGTAGAAATTAAAGTGCTATGTCTTTATCCAAAGAATTGACTATTCTTTTTAGGTTAATATTTTTAATAAAGTATTTTGCATAACTGATGACAGTGGAAAAAAAATCTTCCTAAATTTTCCTACTATGGTTACTAGAAAAAAACTCAAAATCTGTATTATCTATAAAATTTATCACATCATTATATTTAGGGTTGGAAAGGACCTTAAGATCATCTAGTTTCAAACTCTCTGCCATGGGCAGGGACACCTCACACTAAACCATGATACCCAAGACTATGTCCAACCCAACCCTGAACACCGCCAGCGATGGAGCATTCACAACTTCCCTGTGCAACTCATTCCAGTGCCTCACCACCCTTACAGGAAAGAATTTCTTCCTCAGATCCAATCTAAACTTCCCCTGTTTAAGTTTGGACCCATTACCCCTTCTCCTATCACTACAGTCCTTCATGAAGGGTCCCTTCCCAGCATCCCTATAGGCACCCTTCAGATATTGGAAGGCTGCTATGAGATCTCCATGCAGCCTTCACTTCTCCAGGCTCAACAGCCCCAACTCTCTCATCCTATCTTCATATAAGAGGTGCTTCAGTCCCCTGATCATCCTTGGGGCCCTTCTCTGGACTTGTTCCAACAGTTCCATGTCTTTCTTATTTTGAGGACACCAGAACTGCACACAATACTCCAAGTGAGGTCTCATGAGAGTAGAGTAGAGGGGCAGGATCACTTTCTCGACCTGCTGGTCATGCTGGTTTTGATGCAACCCAAGATGTGGATGTCTTTCTTGGCTGCAAGATCACACTGCTGGCTCATGTTCATTTTTATATCGAGCAACACCCCAAGTCCTTCTCCGCAGGGCTGCTCTGAATCTCTTCTCTGCCCAACCTGGACCTGTGCATGGGACTGCTCTGATGCAGGTGTAAGACCTTGCACTTGTCATGGTTAAACTTCGTCAGGTTAGCATCTGCCCAACTCACAAGCATGTCAAGGTCCCTCTGCATGGCAGTCCTTCCCTCCAACTTATCAACTGAGCCACACAGCTTGGTGTCATCAGCAAACTTGCTGAGGGCACACTCAATCCCACTGTCCATGTCATTGACAAAGATGTTGAACAAGACTTGTCCCAACACCGATCCCTGAGGGACACCAATCGTTTCTGGTCTCCAGATGGACATTGAGCCATTGTCCAAAACTCTTTGGGTGCGGCCATCCAGCCAGTTCTTTATCCTTCGAGTGATCCACCTATCAAATTGATGTCTCTCCAACTTAAAAACAACGATGACGTGTGAGACAGTGGCAAACTCCTTGCGCAATTCCAGGTCGATGCCATCGAATGCTCAAATCCTGTCCATCAGTTCTGTAGCCCCATTATAGAAAGCCATTGGCCAGGAAGAATTTTTCCCTTAGTGAAGCCATGCTGGCTGTCACCAACCACCTTTTTGCTTTTCATGTGCATGACTTCGCGGACAATGCCTCACTTCAAGATTTTGCCAAGCACAGAGGTGGGTCTGACTCCTCTGTAGTTCCCCAGCTCATCCATTTTCCCATTCTTGAAAATAGGGGTTATATTTGCCTTTTTCCAGTTGTTGGAAACTTCACCTGACTGCCATGGCTTTCAAATATGATGGACAGTGTCTTAGGAACTTCATCTGCCATCTCCTTCAGGACCTGTGGATGGATTTCATCAGGTCCCAAGAACTTGGGGGTGTTGGTCGATGAGAAAATGAACATTAGCTGGCAGTGTGCTCTTGCAGCCCAGAAAGCCAACCGTATCCTGGGCTGCATCAAGAGTCGAGTGACCAGCAGGTTGAGGGAGGTGATCCTGCCCTTCTACTCTGCTCTCATGAGACCTCACTTGGAGTATTGTGTGCAGTTCTGGTGTCCTCAACATAGAAAGTACATGGAACTGTTGGAACAAACCCAAAGGAGGGCCATGAGGACGATCAGGGAACTGAAGCTCCTTCTGTATGAAGATAGAATGAGAGAGTTGGGTGGGCTCAGGCTGGAGAAGAGAAGGCTGCATGGAGACCTCATAGCAGCCTTCCAATATCTGAAGGGTGCCTATAGGGATGCTGGGGAGGGACCCTTCATGAAGGACTGTAGTGATAGGAGAAGGGGTAATGGGTCCAAACTTAAACAGGAGAAGTTTAGATTGGATCTGAGGAAGAAATTCTTTCCTGTAAGGGTGGTGAGGCACTGGAATGAGTTGCACAGGGAAGTTGTGAATGATCCATCGCTGGCAGTGTTCAAGGCCGGGTTAGACATAGCCTTAGGTGACGTGGTTTAGTGTGAGGTGTTCCTGCCCATAGCCGGGGGGGTTGGAACTAGATGATCTTAAGTTCTTTTCCAACCCTAACTATTCTATGGTTCTGTGATTCTATGACTTGTATATGTTCAGGTTCCTAAGATGGTCTCAAACCAGATCTTCTCCCACAGTGAGTCTTCATTCTCACTGTCCCTGCATCAGCCTTCAAGAACTTGGGTTGTGTGGTCAGAGAATTTGCCAGTGAAGACTGAGGCAAAGAAGTCATTAAGAACCTCAGTGTTCTCCAAATCTGTGGTAGCCAGTTCTTCCAACAGCTTCTGGAGAAGTCCTATGTTGCCCCTAGTCTGCTTTTTATTTGCAATGTACCTATAGAATCCCTTCTACCCTTAACATCCCTAGCCAAGTTGAATTCTAGGTGGGCCTTAGCTTTCCTAACCTGGTCCCTAGCTTCTCAGACAACATCCCTGTATTTTTCCCAGGCCACCTGTTCTTGCTTCCACCTTTTATAAGACTTTTTTCCTTCGATGTTATCTCAACAGCAACTTATCCATCCAAGGAGGTCTCCTCGCCCTCCTACAGTACTTCCCTCTAGTAGGGATGTATCGCTCTTGAGCTTGCAGCAGGTGATCCTTGAATATCAACCA
>JASSUY010031755.1:25701-37250 GCA_032466535.1 Forpus xanthops | reverse complement strand
CAGAAAGTCCTTGGCCAGTCTGAACATTCTAAGCCATAACTATAAACACTGGTGTTATCAGCACTGTTCCCAAGCCAGAAAATTCAAAACACAGTGCTCACCAGCTACTACTTCAAAAGAAAAATGACTGCTGCTGCTGAACCCATGACAATTAATAAGATCAGACTGACCATGAAGTCTTTATAAGCAACTGGGCTTTGCACAAATCCATGGGTGTCTTTATGTATGTGGGTTTGTGTGTACTGTGTGCATGCTAACGTATGCTAAGAGCTTTTTGTAGTATCTAATTTATAGCTAAGGGTATGAAGTCCATTTTGAGAAATTGTTACGTTATAAAGTGCGTTCATAACCAGGGTACATAACTGCTGAATGTGTGTCCCAAATTTTCAGTCTAGTCCTCAATAGAACTGAGAGCCATAATCTCCCCTTCCCATCAATGACATTTGAGTGCACTCAACTCAGAAACTGTCAAAACTGAGTCACGGTAAATGCTTTCTGGATTTGTTTTTTAATTGCTGTTTTTCACATGTTATTTGAGAGGCACAGCCATAGTTCCCACCAGTGCAACATGAGTGTGATGTCCTGTACATGTGTATGTTCTAGCTTTGGTGGAAGAGTACAGAGTGACAGTGAAAGAGTGTCACTGCATTTTGGAGGACCTGGAGCCAGATCACTGCTACAGTGTGTGGGTCATGGCTGTGAATGGCACAGGCTGCAGCTTACCCAGTGAAAAAGCCATTTTCAAAACAGGTATGTACATATTTTTGCATTTGATTATTATAAGCGTCGCATCCTTTCAGAAGTCCAGGCCAGTTCTTCTGAAACAGGAGCAGCTGATTCATTTAGCCCATCTGGCAGATAGCAGGCAACTTATGGTCATTTCTCTTTTTGCTAAGAGATAGTACATAATTGCAGCTAGAAGGAAAATTGTAGGCATTCAGATCTGAAAACATTTTCAGTCTCAGGCCTCGTGACAAGGGCACTGGGGAAGCCCATTATGAATTTCAGTTTGAGTGCACTGCAGTGCTCTGGGAAAGGCACCCAGCTGCTCCCTGCTGCTGCTTCTCCTGTAAAAGATGGAGGTGGCAGGTGCATGTCTTGCCTCTCTGCCACCCTTCCAAATACATCTCTGTTGCATTGATTAGACATGATTAACTTTTCAAGGGAAGGCCAGCTTTACTGAGCTTACATACTGCATCTAGCTCAGTGGGACACAAATCTCAGGTGTGGCTGAGAGGCTTTGCTGATGTTTAAGTGGTATAAATTGAGTAATCAGACAAGTACTGTTTATGAGCTTCATTTGACTGATTAATTTTTTGAGCTTTAATGTCTAATAATTTGTATTGACAAAACTGTTGCATCTTGATTTATGAGCAAGGTGAAGCATCTTGTGTCTGAGGCTCTCTTGACAGATAATGTTTTTAGAGCTACAGGGGAAAAACAATTATTCTGTTCCTGAAGTCACAAAATACAGACAAGGGTATTTAACAATTTCATAATGAAATAATTTTGTATGAGACTGATGAAATTACTTGGCAGCAACCATAGGTTCAAGCCTTTTGCTTAATCCACTAGACTTCAAATTTGTTGATAATTCTTTTTGACATTCAATTTACTATTTGTAGCTTTAGCAAATATTGCTTTCCAGAGAATTCAAAGCAGAAATTCAAAATTTATGGCCTCAACAATTTAATTGTCAGCATGGTGCAGAATACTTGTGAAATGGTCAAATAATAATGAGTTATTACTAGCTTATAAATCATAATCTCAAAAAGGGTTCTCACCTCTCTAAAGCTGCTATTTATAAGAATTGTCTTTGCCTTTTGGTATCAGGCTCGCCATTCTTTTTCCCAAAACTGAAGCCTTCAGAAGTTGTTAATTTCCTTAAGTCTTTGATGCCTTGCTTTGGCCTGTTTCTTTAAGAAAACAAATAAGCTAGATCAAACAAAGGTTAACTAAACACCTTCCTTCAAGCTGAGCTGAACTCCCTCTGGAGTGCACTGAGCCTCAAATGGACCTGCAGGACGCCACTAAGCAATGACTGATGCAAAACCCCTGCATGCTGTTATCACAGAGAATGGAAATATGAGCACTAGAAGTGGAAAGCAGTTCTTCCATATGAGCCCAGCTACTTTGATATAAAGTTAGAATACTTTGATTCTTCAAGTAGCCCAATGAGTTCAGAAGCAATAATTCAGAGTGTATTTTTAGTAGTTCAGATCAGAAGCTGGCACATACTAGAAAATAATTTGATGGTTTATACAAGAACATACACATTAATATCCCCCATAAGGTTTCTGTGTTGGGATTGCACCTGTGGAGGCGGCAGTGGGCCTGGGAAGTTGTGGAGAATTCAGACAGATGCTGCCGCAACATCGCCCCATCACCTCCTGTCTCCTGCTTTTCCACCTCCCAAACTCACAGCTAATCCTCCCCTCCCCTGGGGAACATGCTGTTTCCCAGAAGTATTTTCCCTGAGGGATGCTCAGGGCAGCAAGTATCCCTCTACCCACCCCACCACCCCCATCTTGTCCATCCCAAACTGATCTCCAGATGAAGGCTCTTTGCAAATCTGGAGACATTGTTTAAAAAAATCCAAGCACAATAACAACTTCTGGTACTCTTGCTCCATCACTCTTTAGATAGATACTTAAAAAAGAAAAAAGAGAGGAAAAAAGAGCTTGATGGCTTGGACATCCTGATTGCTCACAAATAAATGGGGTATGTGTTTAGTTGCTGAATACAGGTATTAGAGGATTTAGTATTAATTTTTTATTCTCTAAGAACAGATGCATTTAAAACCAGAAAGTAATCAAATATTTCAGAAGATAATTAAGTGACTGTTTCTAAGGGAGGTACGCAGATGTATTGCCAGATGAGAATCTATTCCACGGAATCATTGTTCTGCGGAATACCTACCTAGAATGTCTGTTCCTGCAATAAAACAAGTACATCTTAACCTGAAGAGCTAAACTAAACCATGAAATCATTATGTACTTCTGGGTGGTTTTCTTTCTTTTTCTGTTGAAAACAAATTATTTTGCTTATAAAACAGAATGTACACGGAATGCTTATTGCAGATCCATAAGATGATGTTGTCATAAAATTGTCTAATTTCTGCTTTTGTCTTCTGCCTCCTATTTTGAACCCTATCTCTGTAAGAGCAAGATAGCATTCTGTGACCTTTTCTTAATTAATAACCTTTCTTTTAAGAGTTGGCATTAAGACTGTTTATATGAGTTTCAACAACAGGTTTTGAAGGTTTGTTTATGTTGTTATTCCCTGTGAAGGGAAAGTGAGTACATCTAATGCATTTTCAGCTTACAATGTCAGATGTGCAGTTTCATGCAATACCTTTAGATTACTTATATTATTTTCATTATATATTCAGTGCATTATTTTACTTTCCATTTTCTGTTTTGTAGTTGGTCCTGTAATTCTTAATCTGAGGCTCTAAAAAAGAGAAATGACAGGAGCAAATTTTAGAATTGCAAAACAAACAGGACATAATTAGACAGAAAGTCAGCATCTGCCTGCCAGTTCTGCAGCAGCACATTTGTTTTTGATGCAGTTCATGCAGAATCTGCTGAGGACATGATTGAGGTGATGCAGGGAGAGCTGTAAGCAGTACTGTCTTGCTGCTCTGCTCATTAAAGATTGGCAAAAATAAGGAAAATGTATTTGAAGAAATGCATAAAAATCTACACAGGCATTCTAAAGATGTGCAGAAATGCGCAAATATTCACACTGACTTTCCCATTAGAGTTTTTTTTACCCATAATATTTCCCTCTGCCTTTGAAACATAAATAAGTAGAAGATCATCGCTAACTAATGGGCAAAACTAACTATTCCATGGGGTTTTGGGGGGAGATTACTTTTCCTTTCCCTTGCCAGCATCATCCTCCAGCTGCTGGTGCCCTCCTTGTGGTATGGCTAACCTGTCCCTGTGTCCCCAGCACCACCAGTCCCCACCATCAAAGCCGAGGACTGCACCGTGTGCTGGGACACGGCCACTGTCCGCTGGTGCACTGGCTTGGCGTCGGTGGAGTCCTTCACCCTGGAGTACTGCCAACAGCACTCGCCAGAAGGAGAGGGTCTCAGGTCAGTGCTGTGGTCAGATTGGGCAGACGCTAATGAGCGTCTCCTGGACCATGGGTCATTACACAAGAGATTATTCTGCCTTCAACCACTCAAGGACAAAATCTGCTTCTGCCTGCTGAGGAATTTACAAGACATATTAATCTATGAGATTAGGCAGAGACATAAAAATACTTTCTTTTAATTCTGCTTAACCAGGCAATCCCTTTCATTTGGGGCCAAACCCCCCAGGGCAGTGCTCTGTCTGCAATCATCCAGAAGTTGCAGGGGCATGCATGGTGTCAGGGAAGCAAGCGCTGTCTCACAGCTGCCCTGGCCCTGGGCAGGACACGAGAGGGCAGCTGAGCTCCATGAAAAGGAGTGAGATGGAGGAGCCTAGCCCAGTTTGCTCCCTGCTTTGTGGTGAACAAGATAGTGAGGGTGACCCATCTGCACCCCTGAGCTCAGCACTGCCAGGCTGTGCAGGCATGCCACAGGGGTCAAAGAGCAACCCAAAGAGCAGCTTTGAGATTGAGGGTGGTGTCTGCTTCTGCCAGATCCTCTCTGGTTTCCCCTAAGCTAAGTCTGTGCTGCATAGAGGAGAGGGTGAGGAGGGACATAGGCACCACTGAGCCATGAAACCACCCACTATGTTGAAATGCAGAGAAAATCATATGGTGCTCTGTATGTCCTTGGAGATATTTGTTTAAAAAGAATGTCAGCAACATTCCAGCAACCAGGGGCTAGGTTACATCTATATCACGGAGATGTGGCAGGGAGGGAAGGGCTCCACCTCCTGCAGTCAGAATTAGTTAAGTGAAGTAAGGGTTCACAGGTTCGTCAGATAAGTATGACAGTGAAACTGTGAGTGTGTGGCTCCTCACAAAACTAGGCTAAAAACTGGAATAAATTCTGCAGGGTGCGGAGACGTTTTTTCACACAGTATGAGCATGCTGCATTGATGCAAACGAGAAGAGGTCTTACCCAGCTCTCCTGGCTCTTGGAGAGCAGCCACGACCTGTTCTATTTCATACATATTTCATGAGGTCATCAGGTCCCTGTCAACCTGCCAAAGTTGCTATTGGTCAGGGATAATGTAGCTTGTCCCAAAACCTGTGCTGCATGTTGCCCTCGAGTTTCTTTGTTGTTAACTGAAATTGCCTCTTTTTTCTCAAAACTGAACCAGAAAGCATGCCTGTCTCTGCAATCTGTGAGTGAAGTGTCGATAGCACCAAAAAGTTCGCTTGTGTGGAGGTAACTGTGGCAAAAAGCTGCCAGAACTGACCCATTCCCTTTCTCAAGTGACCTCGTGTGAAATCTAACATGTTTATAATTATACTGAGTCACATTTGACTTTTTGGCTTCTCCGTGGGCAGAACTTTGCCTTTTATTATGACAAGCATGAAAAATTCCCATGGGATAAAATAACGAATTTTCTCAGAATTGCTGTAATTTAAAATTCTGTATTTGTAGAAGGACTCTGACCTCTTTTTACAGTGCCAAAGACCATCTTTAGCACTTCCTTTTCCTCAAAGCAATGCCCCTCTTTCCTTTTTCAAAAGCAACCCCCTGAGATCAACCTGGAAAGCTTCTGAAATGGCACAAGATGTTACAGTGATGGAGAACTTTTTTTAAAGATTTCTATTTATTTTTTTGCTTAAAGCCAAAGGAAAAGAAGAGCCTGCAGATAGATGGGGCATACTGACTATATTGCTCCCATCCAGGGCCACCAGTGTGCAAGTTAGGACTAGAAATCAATCCCTTATGTAGCTGATATAGAGAGAAGCTTCCTCCTCAAAATTCTTGTAGGGAGCTTAATGTTTCTATGTCTAGTACCTCTACCAGGTATCAGCACAAAACTATGCCTTTATGCACACCTAGCATTTTCCAGGGCCTGGGAATGCTGTAATTTCTTCTGGTTTGCTTGCCTTAAAACCTTTGAGTTTGTCCTTCACAGGTTTCCTGAGCAACATGCATCTTGGGACCAGTCAAATGTGGAGCCCTCAACAGGCAGCCTATGCCTCACATGCTCGTGGCTGCCCTGTAGCTGAGTTATTTCGCCATCCTTGGATGGGAGTTCAGACATATTTCTCAGCAACCCTGGGAACTTCATACAGCTACAGCGGGGGCACAGCATAAAAGCAGATGACAGAGGACATCCAAGGGTAGACCTGGAGAAAGTGGCATGGTTCCACTCCACAAAGCTGCTTTCGCAGGTGTCCTTCTGGGAATTCACCCAAGGCAAAGGACACTGCCAGGGGAGCAGGCAGGGAGACATGCCCCATTGAATAGGAGAAGAGTGTGAAGCCCCTCATCTGGGCTGCAGCATGTCACAGAATCACAGGACAGTTAAGTTGGAAGGAAGCTTTGGAGTCATCTGGTCCAGCACCTTACTCAAGCAGGGCCACCTAGAGCCAATTGCTTGGGCAGCTTTTGAATATCTCCAGGGAGGTCTCTGGAGCAGTCCTGGAGCAGCTCCTGGTACCCAAGGAGAGAGTTTGAAGCACATATGGAAATAAATCATCATTGAAAGTTTCTTTCAGAACATCATGTTTTCCTTGCTGGGTTCTCTCTCCTTGTCAGCTTGCTACCCGAAGGACGTGGTTTCACAGAAAATTATCTTAAATCTTCTGCAACTGGTTGTCCAGTTAAATCTTCTGCACTGGAAGTCCCTGGCCTTCTTCTGTAGCTCTAAATCTCTTTCCCATGTTGATTCTTTTTCCACAATCTTTATGAGGCTTTGAAATGTTTCTTTCCATTTCCAGAGCTCTGCTATTTTCTTGCTGTTCAGCCCTTTTGTGTTGAGATGTCAATGGAGCTGTGGGTGGAAGATGGAAAACTGTGAGAAATGCAGTGCAGGGATTAGGTATATGGGCTATTCAAATGGAAACCATGCATCACATCATGACGGGGGGGGCAGAAATTAGTATGGCATGTGGTGAGTTCATAAAAGTGGAAGTGGTGGACTGTCATCCTCTTTGCCAGTGAGAGAATGGCACTTGTAGCAACTGGTATTTTCTGTCTACATACACAGCAGGTCCAATGCTGGAAAAAAGAGAGACAGCCTCCTTCCTGTTGTGTGCGCATATGACTGTCCTCCCAGCTCAGGAAATGAGGTATGGAAAATAGGGAATCTTCTTGTCCCTTCTCTTTCTCCCCTCCCTCAGGCCCTGTGCTGGCCTTGCTGTCTCAGATAGCATTGAGGACCATTGTAGGTGGCTCTTTGGTGATCTAAACCAAAACAGCCAGAGCTGGAACAAGGGAGGAGAATGGAAGCATGTAGCACAGCTGGGAGTGGAGTGAGAGCTACTTGTTCTTTATTTTTAGCTTCAACACCTTCTTTTCAGCTCATGGTGTACCTCTTCTGTGTGCTTCTACGTGTATCTTGAGAAGTTTAAATACTTTTAGCTCTTGACTCCACATTGATGTTAGCAGCACAGGTCTGGAGGTGCTGTTTCAGTGGGATCTTGGGGGTGGAAATCACAATTAAAGCACAGAGGGCGTTCTGAATCACTGTGAGGCATATCATTTGCTGACTTCATGCAATATTAAAAAATATCCTCTAGACATTGTTTCCTTGAAATAAATGAGGATGCTGATAAGAGAAACATGCATCAAAACACAGCATCAGATTTCCCTAAAACCAGGGGAATCATAAATTTACCAAACAACTGCTATTATAATATTCCTTTGCAATTTAAAGGTGAACAAACATGTAACTTCTTTCTGCTCTGCTTGGAATAGCACATACCTGAAATTTGGAGACCTCATCCTGAGACTTAGATTACTCTTAGAAAGAGTGACGTTAATAAGACATACTTAAAATGTTTAACTTCAAATGTTTTTTAATTTCTGTGCACTGAATTTTGTACCATGATACCAAGAAATTGTGGGGACAGTGCAAATTGCACTAAATTTTGTATCATGATACCAAGTAACTGTGGAGATATTTAGGCTGAAGATCATGATGCCTCATACTTCGGTAATAACATCACTGCATTTCCAATCATCTATGAAGTGGGCAGATGTATATAAAGTAGAAAATAGCTGACATTAGAAACATTGTAGGTGGATTTCTTTCTTTCATGGCCAAAATTACACAGTTCAATACTTGAGGTGAGCTTCAGCAAAGTCTTAACTGCAAAGCTTGTTACAAGAACTCGGAAATGAAACAGGCTTACCCTACCTCATTCAGGATGCATTTTCTCTTCCCTTCTCCTACGCATGACCTGTTTGCTGTAAGCTAAGCAGTAATCATACTTTCTTCTCATCCTTGTTTTTTTAACACTGATTGCAGGGTCAGCCTGAACCATGACAAACCAAAATGACTGCTGAAGAGTCCTCAGTTTTCACTTTCACCCTTCTCCCTGTCCTCAAAGCAGAAAAAGGGTACAGACAGCAAGACCTGTTTCTTCTTTACACACAGCCTCTTGTGAGCTTGGATGTGGCTCAGAGTATAGCAGATGAAATTTCTTCTTGTTGGCATATTCTGTTTCATTAGTTGGCAGCACAGGACTGTTTTTTAAGCCTTAATCATAGCTAAAATTGATGGTCTCTTATTCTTAGGCAGCTTAGAGCTCACTAAAATAGATTACCAAGCAGAGAATGCTACTTGAAAATCTGATCACTGTTTTACTGACCAGGTCTGCTTAAAGTCCAGACTTTCTTGTTTCACTATTGCAACTGAAAAGAGGCATGCTATTGCTTTCAGATTTAAACATGAAACCAAATTCTGATGTGGAGAATTTCAGACTTGAAAGAGACCCAAGTCTGAACTTTGATAGCTGACCTTATTCTGCAATTGGCTGGACCCCAAATCTCTAAATACCCATGCTCTGGGATCAAGACTGCAGAATATGAATACCCCAGTTCTACTCATTACACCAGAATGTATCTGTCTACCTGGATTTATAAAACATATTTTGTTTCATTAGTTAATAATCAGTTAGAAAGCAGATATTGGAAAAGATCTGATTTCTTTGGAAGGATACTGACTTACACAGCATTTTCCGGAAGAGAGAGCCATATGGAGGGCATTACTGTGCTTCAGAAATGTTGGTCTACATGTTCCCACAAACAGCTTCTGACAAACAGCTTAGTGCATCCTCCCTTCATCTCACTTGTAACTATTTGCTCAAAACTTCTTTCTGGTGGTCCATGCTTCAGATTCACATCAAAGATGTCAGGATGGTGCTTTAAGGAGCAGATTTGGTGAGAGCTGTCTACGAAGCCTAGCCAAATTTCTTCAAAGCCTAGGTGCCTAGTTTTCCTCTTCCTCTACTTCCATCCCAGTTTTCCTTTCTCTCACTTCTGTTACATAGGCCTTCTTGCTCAGTTCCCATCTTGTATTTTTCTTTGTGGCTCATTTTTCTTTTTTTCTCTTGTCTCCTGTAGTCAGACAAGCCTTTTTGCTCTTTCAAGTCTAAAGGTTCGCATCAGGCAACTCCTCAGGTTCCACCTCTTCCCTGAACCTTTCAGTAAGAACCAACCAGCCTGCCAAACTCCCGGTGCCTTGCTGAAGTTCTCTCATGGTCAGGACTTTCATTAGACTTGAAGGTGAAGCAAACCTTTCAATCGCTACTGTGTTTGGCTAAACCACTTGTTTTTACCACATCAGTCCCAGCATTAATGCAACACATTCCCCAGAGGTGGCATTGCCCCACATTGATGGCACAAGAGCCCTAAACTCTCTGCATTTCTTTCAGATTGAAAAAGGTAGATTGCAGGAGAACCCACTGCTTTTTCTAAATGCTCTCAACCATTTTAATCTCAGGTGTTAGTACAAGAATACCTGTTACAGACTAATAAGGATGATGTACCAGTCTTTCCCCACAATGCCATACTCTTAGTCATAGAGATCTGTGTAGTGTTAGCAGGAATGTGTTGTGTGTAGGGCTGTGGGATTTTATCTTTTCTGTGAGAAATGCAGCAGAGGCAGGCATGTGAAAAGTCCTGATGGATGAGCACTGATTATTCTTCAGATTGTACTGCTCTCTGGTGGGACACATGCAGAAAAACAGTCACTGCAAATGAATAGCAAGGATATGATCTGCCTGCTGACTTGCCTGCCTTAAATCCTCTAGGGTCACAGTAATTAGTGCTGGAAAAGGTAATTTGTTTAATCTAGTTTCTGTTAGAGACATTATCTGCAGTAGGGTGGCCGTCCTGGGCTCCACTATCAAACCTGCGTTGAAAAGTGCCTTGCATGCTCTCCAAAGAACTTCTGCTCATGAATTTAAACACTTGCCTTGAGGATTCCTATAAGCATTTCTGAAACAAAATTATCTACTTTATACAGGTAAATAGTCTTTACCTGCAGGCATACAATGCAGAGGGTATATACTGTCAGGATCCAGTATATGAGAACTTTTTAAGCTAATGTTTCATACTCCTGACAATACAGAAAATAGTATTGGCGTCTTTCTAGTCATCCGAAGTACTTTCACTGGCACTTCAAAGCGCATGTGAAGCAGACTTGAGTGGGTGCTGACTCTCGCTTTCCTGCAGTGTGTCAAGACATCAGCGTTGAGGATGTGAGGCTGGAGCTTTTGAGGCATCACAAAGGGGAGACTTACTCAAAGGAGGGCACTGTGCAGAGGCAGTCCCCCTGGTGATGCCTCTTACAAAACCAGCCTGTTAGAGTGTATGGTATTGCAAGGCAGACAGATATGAGGCTTTGTTGATGAACAATTTGTGAGCAGAGATTTCATAATAATAAGTGCAAGGTTTCTGTGTGGTTTCAGATAAGGGTATCCATTGTTTTGAATCTGGATCATGTGCCCAGACAGTGCAAACATAGCATGTGCATTCACTATCATGCAACTGAATTAATTAAAAGGGTTTTTCTTTCTTCAGAAGTTTGTTCATTTTGTAATGCAGACTTTTCACAGGAGGCAGATGAGAATTTGGTTCCGTGCTGCTTGCATTTTATGTGATGATTTACACTACAAAACGAACATAAAGTGAACATTACACAAAATGACCTCACTGAGTGAGAAAGTGGTACAGGAACAAAGGCCTGATAATTTGTCAGGCAAAGTAAGACCAACCCCCCCCAGTAAAACACCAAAGCTCCTACATAACCCAGTTGTTTGTGAAAGAAAGTATTTGCCTTTCTGATTTGGAGGTTTTCTGTGGTACCTATTGTTTCAGTAGTCAACAATACCATTAGGTGTCCTAGGTCTTTGCACAAATTAGTCTTTCCTGGTTTGGATATATGATACATTTTCATGAATGAAAATCTTCAAAATTTGCAGATCTTTTGCTGGAATAAAGAGACCTGAACTGAAAGTATCCCTGGAGCCCAATGTGAACTATTTCTTCTACTTGAGAGCTGTCAACCCATTTGGGACAAGTGAACAAAGTGAAGCAGCTCTCATCTCAACTAAAGGTAGATCACCATTTTCTGATATGATACAAAACCAATGGGACGGAAGGGCAAAGCAGCCAAAGAGGGTCTTTTCCTCCAAAA
>JASSUY010031755.1:2508-14878 GCA_032466535.1 Forpus xanthops | reverse complement strand
CGGAATGCGGCAGTAATCGAGTCCTCAGCCGGCGGCGGAACGGGCAGAACTACCAGTGCGAACACACGGAGCAGCGCCCTGCCGCAGACGCACCTCAAACCCGACAGCGTTACCGGCCAAACGGGGAGGAAACCCGGCAGCCATTCCAGAATTGCCCCACCGAAAGCAGGCTCCAGCACGCCTGTGCTAACAGGATTGCAGAGAAACAGCACCTTACACTCTCCAGACCACGTTTTACCTCAGTGTGGCAATGGTGCCATGCCGGCAGAGAGAGCATGTGCTGCTGCTAAATCGAGTAGCCACAGCTCCAGCACCACCTTGCTGGGCACCTGCCTCATCTGATGGTCATCAAATGCTTCAATAACTTGCCACAATTTCTTGAGTTTATAACCCTCAGGCATAACGGCTCCTAGGCAATGCCAACGACAGTGGAATATCCAGGGTGGAACACACATCGCAGTTCCTCTTGACTTCTGGGACTACTTTCAGTATTTTCGTGTATTTTCCTGTTTAAGTGATGTAGTTGCCACCAGTGGTGCAGTGAAACCATAATGAGCATAAGAAAGGAGTATCAGGAAGATTGGCTAGATGCCAAATGTAACATAAAAATGAAAGGGGACCCAAGTTTCACCAGTGGATGTTAAGACATTACAAAACACAGCAAAACCTACAATGGAACATTCACAGGTGCTGCTTTAATAAAAGGTAGTTTGTCTTTTCATAAGATCTCTACTACCAGGAAGAGGCTGGAAACAGCAATAGGACTTAGCTAACTGATCTCCTCAAAGTACGGGCAGGCGTTATCAAAAGTTATTTGAATTCACACCTTCATGTGCTTTTACAGATCCATGCTGTCTGAACTTTTTAACCTATAAAAATAATCAGGTATAGAAAGACAGAAGATGACAGATTAAATGTTAAAGGAGCCCTTCTCCAAACACATCCAAGCATAAAAGCATTCCAAGCAGTAGCAGCAAGGCAGACAGCCTCACAAGGGAGAAAATAGAAACTTCCTCAGTTTCTCATTTCTCACAACTGAAAGCAAGGGCTACAGAAATGTCAGAATGAGTGGAAACAGTCTAAGGTTTGTTGTGGGCAATGTTCAGAACATGCCTGGTTATGATGAGACTGCATTTCTTTTCTTGACTGCACTGTCAGTTCTTGGTTTGGCTTCACATGCTAACTCTGAAATATATGAAGGTCTATGTATTTTCCACTAAAAAACAAATTAAATGTACAGACTTCTCTCAGTAAAACTGAAGCAGTCCCCAGTGTTGGTGGGAGAAAGATAAAGGTCCACAACAGCTCTTTCTTCCATATGATAAGTGATAACAGTAAGGGAGACTACAACCACAAATTATGCAGATGAGGCAAGCATAAACAACATACAGCTTATAAATGCAAGTAGTTAGGAGCCTAGATTCATTAGCTTCTAAAGTTCTCCCATGACATTTTGCATGCAGTAACGGCAGCTCAAGAGCAAATAAACTAAGGCTCTAAATCCACATATGAGTAACTCTGTTGCATCAGTTTTATTCTGTCAGCTCAAACTCACACACTAATGCAAGTGCTTTAGTATTTCACTCCATACTCAGTATTTTGTTGAGATATCACAGAGATGCCTCCATCTGTCTGCCTTTCAACTTGTTCTCATATTTGTCTTGCATGAAGTATGTTTTCCCACCATATGGGTGCAAAACCAGAAATCCCAGAGATTGAAGATAAAAGAAAAAATATAAAAGAAACCAAACACACACTGAGCCCTTGGGGAAAAGATTGTGGGCTTACTTGAGAATCAGAGGTGTGAACAGATTCAGAGGCAAAAAAAACACTGCTGTCTTCAGAGCAACCCTGTATGGGATACCAGGAGTGTCTTTATTGACTTGTGACATGCCCTATATATCTTATGCTCCTCTATAAGTAATAAAATATGAGTACTGAGGTAGATAAGATAACCAGGTGGGAGAACAGAGCCGCAAGGACAAAGAAAACATTGCTCCAAGTAAATCTAATGGATTTATCTCTCTTCTTCTTAAATCGTCATTTAAACAGTTTTAATTGCTTATTACAGTTAAGTGTAGAAGCTCCATATAATTGATTACTTCCTTCCATATTTGCTGTCAATGTGCCTCTAGGTCTGTCAGCCTTTTCTAAGCCTCAAGCTTTGTCTCAATTACACCTTTTTACATTCTTGATCAATTTCCAGGTTGATTCAGTTGAGTTAATGTTACTTGTCCTATGGAAAAAGCCTTTGTTTGTGATTGCCAGGCTTACTGAAATCTGTCTTGCCGTTCTCAAATTAATACATGATCCAAACCCAAGGTGATACACATCAGCTAAGGCTGAACTGAACACTCAGATACAAAAAAAAGCAAGCTAGGCTATTAAATCACAGATATTAACACGACAAACAAAACACAATCACCTTACTTAGAAGACTCAAGTAATATAACATGGAGAAATTTAATAGTGATGACAAGAGGTTCAACTCTAAATTGGTTATTTTGTTTTGTTTTGTTTTGTTTTTTCTCTATTTTAGAACACTTCTTTGTCTAGAGCACTATGACAGGCAGCACAAGCCTAGGAGAAACTAGCAGCAGGTCATTGGCTGTTACTGCACAAAGATACCAAGCTGTGCCACAATCAAAATAGACAGATGGCTTCAAGTAGAGCAAAGCACAAGGTGATGCAGGAGAAAGACTGCTGTTTGCTGCTCTGAAGTAGGATATTCCTGGCATTATTATTCATATTAAACGAATGAGCTGCCAAACCCTGTTCTGACACCACTGCCCTGAATGGCCAACCAGCTGGGGAAACACCTGTAAACTTGGAAGCAGTATCAATACTGCTGAAAGGAATGCTGGGCAGAACTTCCAGGTGGGATAACTGTGCACTGGAAATAAACAGATGGCTGTGCTATCTGCATCTGAAGTCTAATGAGTGTCGGCATAGTGACTGGACTGCACAAATTTCTGGAAAAGCAAGAAGCACAGCAGTTTGGTTTATTTTGCCAAAACTTCCATGGTATCTCTGTCTTCCTCATTCAAAACCACGTATGTAACAGTTGAAACCACAGTAATTTATAGCATTAATTCTGGATGTTCTCAAGGATACCTAAAAGTTGGGATGACATCCTGAACTTTGTGGAAATGTGCAGGACTCATTCTGGGATTTCTGGGGAAAGCCTAAGTAGCTTTTACAGACCCATGCTGTCTGAAAGGAGAAAAGAGGGGAAGAGAGTGACTGCTGACCTGCACAAAAGCAGCACCTGAAGTGCGGGTCCACAGTCCTGGTGAAGCTTACCGGGCTGTGAGTGGACCCTGACGGCTCACATCCCTTTGTCTAGCTACCAGTCTCCTCCAAATCGTTCTCTACAGGGCTCCTCACCACCCAGTACGAACTGATGTGAGGGGCTACTTTGACCCACGTGCGGGACCTTGCACTTGGCCTTGTGAGACTTGGCAAGGTTTGCATGGCCCCACTCCCTAAGGCTGTCCAGCTGCCTCTGGGTGCATCCCTTCCCTCCAGGCTAATCAACTGCAGCCTTCAGCTGGGTGTCATCTGCCAGCTTGTTCAGGATGCACTTGATCCCACTGTCTCTGTCACTGATGAAGACATTAAGAAGTAGTGGTCCGTGCCGAGACCTCTGAAGGACACCTCTCACTCATAGTTTCCGCTTAGAAATTGAGCCGTTGTTCGGAGGCCTCTGGAAGTGTGCAATGTTCATGGTGGTGCTTTCGGGGGAAAGCTCATAGGCAGGAGACTATGAGGGGTCCTGCTAGATGCTGCTGCAATCCCGAGGTGCTCAGGGTTTGGAGCTTTGCTTTGCTTTATTGATCGGAACAAAGCCAAGGCGTGCATGGCTCAGAGAGACAGGCCTCGTTCTGCTGTAACGGCTTTTGGGAAGCAGGCAGCCTGTTTCCCAAAAGAAGAGCAACACTGTCCTGTCTCTCAGCCACAGCCACAGTGTTTGGGGCTGGAGGAGCTGGGCTGCCGTTGCAGGGAAGTGTCAGAGACAAGGACTGAGGGCTGTGACCACATGATGACGGGACCCGTTCCTCAGGTGCGGAGGTGCCTGCAGGAGGATGCAGCACGGACAGGGATGCCAGCACAGCCTCTGTCCCTGGCACCCCACTTTGCAGGTCGTTAGGATAGGAGTCCTGGCTGATGGTTAAAGGACACCCCTGCCCCAGGGCTGGAAGTGGGAGGTGGGGAGGCTGGAGAGCATGCCCGTCTGCGCCTCGGCATTCTGTTCTTCACTGCCCTTCCACGAAGGCGAGCAGCCGCCGCGCCAGAGCCTCCAAGCAGTATCGCTGGACGGGTGCCTCTGCCCGGCCTGCCGGGCGCTCCCCTCCATCCCGCTGGGCGGGGGCGCCGGAGCGCCCGGGGGCTGCGTCGCTCCGCGGTCCTCGGAGCCTCCCCGCAGGGCCCCTTCTCCTCACGGGCCCGGGGCTGCTGGGCCTTAGGCGCCGGTGCCCGTACCTCTGCGCCCGGGCCGCGGCCCTGGCAGGGCGGGCGGGCGCGCCGACCACGAACTCCTGGTAGTCGTCGTCCGCCCGCACCGTGTGCAGGACGCGGTCGAAAGGCCTCCTGCAGAGGGGGCACACCGCGTTCCTGGCGGCCCACTGCTGGATGCAGCCGAAGCAGAAGCGGTGCAGGCACCCGTCCACGTACGCTGCATTGCTGATGTTGCTCATGCAGATGGCGCACGGGACGTCGGGCTCTGGTTCCTGCCTCCCTGCCCGCTCCAGCTGGCTGCTGCCGGCCATCACGGCAGGGCTGCTCTGCAGCAGACGCTCCTCAGGGCTCGGCACCGTCTCCTGCAGGGAGAGAAGTTCGGGGCTTTCGTGGCGCTAGGGATGGAAACGGAGAGGAAGACCCAGAAAGTGGTGGGACAGGGGAAAGGGCCTCACTAAGGCTCTGCTGGTGGGCTGAGAAGTGTTGGCGGAAGCAGCGCTGGGGACAGCCAGCCCCAGGGGTTGCCCTACCGCCCTGCCTGGCCCCTCAGCTCCCATCAGAGACGCTGCCCAGAGTCTCAGATGTCTACTTCTCTGTTCCCCCCCGACAGCCCACATGGCTGGAGCCGGCACAGGGTACCTGGAGGAGATGGTAAGGAAATGCAGAGGAACTGGCCACTGCCACAGAGAGCTGCGTGTGGGACACAGAACACCCCAGCCACACAAAGCTCTGCAGAAAAGCAGCACTCCAACAGCAGGTCCACAGTCCTGGTGGACCACCAACCCCCCCAAGTCCTTTCCTATATAGTTGCTCTTATTTTTTCCAGGGGCAGGAATTTGCAGTTGTTCTTGCAGAAGTTCCTTTCACCTGATCACCTTTCCGGCCTTTCAAGGTCCAGCCTCTAGCATATCAGCCTCTCCTCACAACTTTGTGTCGTTAGCAATCTCGCTAATGGGTATATTCTGAGATATATTCTAGGCTACATTCTGCCTCCTCATCTAATTCATGAATAAAGGTATCAAACAATACTGGACCCAGTAATGAGCCCTAGGTTAGTTACCATCTTCCAACTACATTTCATGACACTGATTGCCATGCTCAATCCATCTGCCTGAGCTCTCAACAGAAGTCTCCTCCTAACCCCTTCTAAAAACCCTATTTTAAGCTTCTGCAGTAAAATTAGCACTGTATAATGGAAACTTAGCTTGTAATCACATCTCAGTAGCATGTTTGAGCTTCATTATGACATACTGGTGAGGCAGATCCTCAAAATTTTGTGAAGGTCTAATGCCCACACAGTTACTGCTTAGCAACCAAGAGCTTCTTTAGGAGAAAGCTAATCTTCTGTAGCCTGGGAGTTGGTTGCTGTGACTTCCACTCAAGAAGGAGGAGAGCTGAAACTGTAAAGTGAGTGGCTTTCAGCACATTTATCTCCAAGAAGATACCAATGGCTTTATTCCTCACATAATGATCTGTGTCACTATCTGACCTAAGCACATCTCAAAGCCAGCCACTGCCTTGGAGATCTCCTCAGTGTTCTGGGGCCATAAGGAAGGCTCACTTCTTTCCTCAATGAGATTATCGCATATAGGTCTGTCCTGTGACAGAATCCAAGCTGTTCTGAAAGTGTTTTCTTTTATACACTTCAATTTATTCATTTTCTCAGCCCAGGTAGCATTAGCCCAGCCTTGAGAAACATTGACCATGCACCTGGTGAGGAGCTAGGGCCAGTTGAGTCTCACTACTTGGTTGATGTAGTGGGGGTCTGTCACCTGGTCTGTGAAATTACCACAGGATACCTGTTCCATAAGGTGCAGTGTCTACTGATCTCCTTCTAGTGCTCTTTCCCTGCCATGAAAACAAGATACTGTACATGAAGAGGAGACAGCAGTTAAAAATGTGCTTCTCAGCTGTGGTTCAGATGTTCTTTATGTTAAAAACTGACTGAATCTCTGATAACATTCTAGCTAACTCATGCCACACTTCTCATTTTTTCTGTCATTTTCATTGTCCTTTAATAGGTCCATTCTGATGTGTGATTTACTTTGTTCTAACACTTCTTAAGGTCCTTTCTGTAAATATTAAGAAGTTGCCTTGGAATTCCTTCTATAAATATTACGGCAGTCTTAAGCAGTAACTTATATGGTCTCTGTGGCAACATTTTGGAGCTATTTTTAGGCCCACAGTCTTGAAGTGTGCAGAATTCATCATCTCTTTGCTCCAGGAGATTTTCTTGTCCAATGGGATTTTAAATTCTGTAACCTCTCTGACAAGCAATCTGGTACTTGGTATTCCTTATGGTTCCAGATTTTAACATGTGCCAAATGTAAATGTTCCTTGCTATGAGATAAGAATTGACCTTTTTCATAAGTGGCATGCAAAAACACCTATTTCCTTCTAGTTTGCAGATTTTGCATTGTTGTGTCTCTGCTCAAACTTTGCCTAAATTCAATTTTTATTCAATTTTCTCAAAAGTTATATTTTCCACACCTCTGAACAATGACTTTTCCTTCTTTAGATGCTCTCCAGCCACTGCTTTTTTGTGGTTGTGGCGTTTTTTGTTTTTTTTTTTTTTGTTTTTTTAATGCCATAATACAAAAATTTCTGCCTAATATAAGAAATAGAGTCCATCTAGTACAGAGTCAATAAGAGTTTTTTTTTTCCTTAAGTCTTTCTTACATTTATTTACCCCACAAAATGTTTGCCTTTTGTCCAATACAGCAATGTTGTTTTGCTACAGAACCATTGCTGAAATACTGCTGCAAAGCAAGTCTTTCCCACCCTGTGCATGTGCAACTGTATATTCTTACCTAAGGTCAAGAGAATTTGTTCTTGTTCTTCAGGATTTTCACCCTCTTCCTATTGTTAGGGTAGTTTGGGGCTCTACTTCTGCCTTCCAACAGCCTTTTGTCACTGTGACTGTCACCAGGCTCTTGTGTAGTTTTCTGTTCCAGCATCCAAACCATTGAAGTTGTTCTGGAATAGCAGTGGACTCACAACAACTCTCCTGGCCTCCTTTTTCTACTTGTTACAGTAATCCTTCTTCCATCTGGGTCTTTTGGAGATGAGAAACACTTATTTTTCCAATAAATAGTTTGTAAATAATTGAGATTTTTCAAGATTGTTTTGATGATGTCTCTGGTCACCTATTGTCCATAAGGGGGCAATGTATTGCAAGAAGAAAAGTCTTAAAATGCATGGAAGTGTAGTCAGGACCCAAGATTAGGCGTATTATTACTTTTCCCGCTGGAGTGTCTGTTTTCCTTCATCTGATAAGGAGTTTGAAGGATCCCAGCCCTATGCTGTTACTGTTTTAAAAGACATTATTACGTCTGATGGGTGTTGAGAAATTAAATTTTGTTCAAATATGGCCTTCAGTTAAGACAGTTGTGCTGTTGTTTATCTTTTGTTTTACTCTAAAGGCTGAGCAAAACATATTTGTGAGTAAACAGGGCAAAGTTGTTTTCTTTTCCAGTGTGCTGTACCAAGAACTAGTACAAAAATATTGCTCATCTGAAACTATATGATTTTGGAAAAAGAATTTTAGCAGAGATTACAGGAGGAATGTCCTGTCAGCTCACTGACAGTTCATCCACTTTTATGCTCTCATAACAGTGTTCTGTATAGAACTGGCAGAGGGAAAGATAATTTTACACCTCATATTGGACTTTGCTGTTCCTGGACCAATCTGATCCTTCATGTAAAATAAAGAAGTCTTGTGGCCAGGTGCTGTCAGTACCCAGCAGTTGGGATCAGATAAAAGATGATATTCCAGTGATACTATTTCCTCTACCTATACTGCAGTCTTGGGAATATGCTATAGCAGTGCACTGCCAATAGCACTCTTTAGTTTGTTGCATCCAGGGCACCTGCCTGTGCTAGACACAGCCTGTTTTATTTATTTGTTTTAATTATTTTTGTGGTGCAAAAATGGTAGTGTGGTCGTGTGCATGTCACAGTGATGTGCACTTGCGCAGTTACTTTATATCATTCTCTGTCAGAAGACATCAGTGAACATTTCCTGTCCTGAAAAGCATGTAGTGATATGCAAGAAAAGACACTGTGATAGTTCCAGAAGGAATATCATGCAGAGAAGACCATGTCAGTCACACCCTCTTTTCTGCTGGATGCTGACTGAAAGATCTAAGGAATTGTCAGTATCCAGATTCACATAGCTGAGGACAGTGCTTGTGAATGGAACACAAGGAATTGCTCCTGTTAAACAAGTCTCTAACATGTTTTGATTGGTTCCAGCTGCTGTCATCTGAAAGTCCACTCTGAGCAGATTTTTGGTGGTATGGTAACATTTCTGAATGCATGCCAGAAACCATAGCAAAAAATACCTTCAATGTGTTAATGACAGAAGTCATTAGCATCCACAGAGGCCAGGTTTCCAGTACCATTTAAATACCAGGTAGTCCGAGTCATTCCTGATCATCTCGTGGGGAAAAAAAAAAAAAGTAATTCATTTGCTGAAAGGTACCATGATAAGGAGTGACCTCGCAATTACTCTGCTATTTCATGGGGTTGGTAGTCTTGGTGTGGAACATAGCACATCTTAACCTAGGCTTGGGATGAGCCATCTGGCATTCTACTCTTTTATGCCCCAATGCTGCAGGTGCATAAAAAGATATTTCAGTCCTCATGATGCTGTCCTTTCCCTTCTGCACAGCCTAAACCATTTTTTTTTCTGTCCCTTGCCCTTTATAGGCAGCAGCAGCTACCACCAATGGAACTGATTTATTTCTCCATTTGAGTTTTCTCTTATGCCACTTCTTGTTAAATGTGTCACAAAATCCAGGCCAGGCTCTGTGCTTTCAGAATTTCAGCCCTTTGGAAGAGATGATGGATTCATATTTGTGCTGCCTAGTCTGAACCTTTAGCCCCAGTAGAACATTATGTAGGTAGTTAATGCTTCTTGGTTGGCTTCACGTACAGTTACACACGCCCCTGCCTCCCACCTGGGCCTGAGACAGTGAGCCTCAGGAGACCATTGTGGGGAGTTTTGTAAGCTGCCCTTATCATACTTGTACTGCTGCTATGGCTACAGCAAGCCAAAACAGAACAAGCACCCAAGTCCAAAGGTATATCCTTAAACTCTTAAGTGTATGCAGTCTCCCTAACTGGCTACACAACCCCTCACTTGAACATATTCTCTGACTTTTAGTATCAAATATATGCTTAAAATTAGAACTAACAAGAAGACTAAGGAAGTGGAAGAAGGAGATAAAAGTGATTTAAAGTTCTAAAACTGAAGATTTTTCTCTTATGAATTTGATACTCAGAACAGATGGTCCTTAAAAAAAGAAAAAGTTCAGGCAGAAGAAAGGAGCCTAGAAGGAGTCTGTATGCTGCTGCCACTGCACTGAGACCGTAAGCAGCTGAAGGGCTAATGATTTGATTGTTGAGTGGAAATGCCCATCCCTTAGTGGATCTGTCTGCAGAGAAAAGGCAAAACTGTGCTGTTTTTTAATTCAGAGTTCCTTCTTTTCGGATTGTTTTTCTTTCTCTGCAACCACAACCACTGCACAACAAAATCACATCATGTGACACTGAAACACACTGTGAGTTGAAAACCTTAGCCAGCTTTCTTAGGACATATTTTTATTAATAATCTTAACTGTGCAATAGCTTGACAATTTGATGTTGTAATGGGACTGTTCCTCAAGTGAAGCAATGGAGAACAAAAGGCAAATAGTAAGATCTCGTATTTTCTTTACCCTAACATATATTCTATTTTCAGCCCTCCAGATATTTGCTATGCAGGTCAGTGTGATTCTAAACAGCTGAATTGGTTTTCTTCAGAAATTACTCTATAAAGCTCAGCTGTTGTTAACTTAAACATTAGGCTCTGAAATTTAAAAGCCATTAAAATAGGCTTTACTTGTAAGAAATTAGTCTGTTTTAAAAAACTAGTATTTCTTTTCTTCCCGCTCCCTTCCAACATTGCACAAGCAATAACTGAAGGACCAATAATTCCTTCAACTCTGCTGATTGAAGTCAATCTATTACCTGCCTTTGTGGGGACAAGAAAATATATCAAAAACCTGAATCATCTTTTCTTTTTCTTCTGTATTCACAGCTCTCTAGTGGCTTTCTAATCAACTGGGAATCATTTTGAAAGTGGAAGCCAAACAAGTGCTTCTCCTGTGCTCCATTTTTATTTCAAGTAATTGGTTTATTAGCAATTTATGCTGTCTTGATCTCTTGCCATTCTTTTGTGGCAGGACTATGATAGTGTATTAACAAGGAGGGCTACTTCTGGAACTAATATTCAAAGCCCATTTCAGACTGAACTGGTTAAAAACTTAATGTTTACCAGATGCCAGAAGGAGTATATTTTAAGGCATTTCCTCCTAAATAAGGGTTGGCCCCTTCATCTTGCAAATCAAAGAATGCTTCTTCAAAGCAAATGCTTTCTGTTCCGGCTTTGGTATTGTGTTTTGTACTGTCCCTTCAATGTTTTTCATTTCGCAGTCCTGTAATTACAGGTCAGCCATGGACACGTGTTCAACTGAGGCAAAGGACAGAGCATGAAGCACAAGAGTCTTGTTGAATTTTCAAGAAGCATTTTTCATGGGTAATTATGCTGTTCTCTAAGCCTAAAAATTCAGTGAAGTTACAAGGCTCTGCTTTTTTTGATTGCTTCTGAGCCACTGATCACAGTGATTTCAAAAGGGAACAAAACAGAACAAGTTCGTTCCAATTGCATTACAAACAAGGGAATGACCTCACAGTTTTATGTAGAGGAGCATCTGTCAAATTCAGACTGCAGCCATTCTAGAAACAGCCATTCAGAAACTGCTCCATCTCCTCTGCAGAATAAGTCCCCTGATCTATAAAACCATGTTCTACCTATGTGTAACTTCACCTTTTTACTTTGTTGTATCTTGGTCTTTACAGTGCTTTGTATAGATTTCACTTCCTCTGCAGAATCAGTCCTCTAATCACCTATATCCTGTTCATGGCTTTGTAAGACGCGATTTTAACAGACCTACATCCTGGTTTATCCCCTGGTCAGCAATAGGCAGTATATTCCCATATGTTCACCAATCCTGTGTCCTATGAACAGCAGGCAGTACAATAATATTAAGCTATGAAAAATTATTAGGAAGTATCCAATTAACAAGAGTGTTTCCACAGAGGCAAAGGTAGAGGAAAATGCCTTTGCTGAAGAATAGGTTCTACATGTTCTGATCATGGTTTTCATCCTTTGGCTGCTCCAAGTACGTGTCTGGAAAGGGTCTTTGCTGTCTGAAAAGGTGCTGGAGATGAAGCATTCAGGAACTGTACTTCAAAACATTGTCACAGAAAGTTCTTGTATACTATAGAAGTTCCCACCCTCTGTATGTACTTGTATCTGTTACTGCTTTGTGATACCTCTGCATGAGGGAAGACCATTTTTTTTTAATTGGAGTTGAATAAAAATAGCACTTCAATGTGCAAGATATTTTTTTGATTTTAGAACATTTTGATTTCTGGAAACAGACCACCTGCAGGATAGGACCCTTAAGTCTCTTAGTTTCTCTCCACTTGGACTAATTTTAGCTGTTGCCACTTGAAACTTTAAATGGTTTCAGCCACCTACTGCCTTAATGTAACTTTTCCAGCCACGCTCTAGCACTCTGCCTGTTCATGTATCTGAGGATTATAAATAGTTTTGTTTGGAAAATGGTCACTGGAGATGGAGGTGGAGAGACAGGAATCATCTGAGAGTAAATAGATTGTTAATTCCCTTCTGAGCACTGAGCTGCTGATTCATTCCCAATCAGTTCCCACACAGCCTGGGCTGAGTCAACCCAGAGGGTGTTGAATAGTCAAGAGCAAAGACAATTCAGGGGATAATGGTTCTGCAAAGACCAAAACAGAAAAGTGATTCAGAAGGGGGAATTGAAAGAAGAAAAACACATAC
>JASSUY010031754.1:88217-102414 GCA_032466535.1 Forpus xanthops | reverse complement strand
GAAAGGTGCCTCTGCCTATGAAAGGGGGTTGGAACTATATGGTCTTTAAGGTCCCTTCCAACCCAAACCATTCTGTGATTCTGTGATATTTTTTAAGTTCTTTATATAAACTTTTTTTTATTATTATTTTATACTGTTTATTTACTCTAGGTTAGCCTTCAGATGTGCTTAACTTTAACTGCTTGCACAGATGCCTTTGCCCATTGCTAAAATTCAGAAAGACAATTACATGACAACAGAACTAAGAAAATCATGTGCTGTATTATTTTGAGCTACTGTTACACACATGTATGTGTAAAATCATTCTGTGTGGACTGATAGAAATCATACTGCCTGAAGAAAATTTGTATGTGCACAGCAGTCTGGACTTTGTAGTTAAAGCTGGGGAGAGCCTTTCATCGCTGGGAAGATGACAGGAAGGGGAAGCTGCTTCTGGCAAAGGCACATAATGAAGTCAACTCTGGTTCATTGAGCTCATCTTACTGGTAAGGGGAGGCACTGTAAAAGTAATTATTAAGAGACAGAGCTAAGAACATCAGTGAGCTCAGCTAGTATGCTTTCAGCCTTTGTGATTTTATTAGATATGTGGATGAGGTCACCTCTTGAAATAGAAGAGAGGAAGAGAAAGAAGAAAAGATGCCTGTTGCCTAACATCATGCTGCTGAAGAAATCACAGAGCATTTTGCTAAAACTCAGAGGTTCATCTTCTGCAGCCGTTTTCTGTACCTTGAGGGATGTGTTAACAATAATAATCCTGTGTTGCGCCTGCATTTTAAGACACGAAGTGAGAGTGGTGGTTATTTAGTCTGATGTTCTTCGTAACACAGGTCACATTTTAAGTCATAACCATGGAGGTTCCATTTCATAATTGGCTGCTGTCTGAGTACTTCAGTACTGAGAAATAAAATGCCTCAAGCTCATTCCTACATATATATATTTAATGTCAAGGTGATTACTGTGAGCTTCCATTAGCAAATAACCATGACAAGGAAAGATTAGCTGTTTTTCTCTAAATATCATTGATCACTAATCTTTCATTCTAGTTTAGATTGTATTTTAGACTGTAGTTTAGACTTAGTGGTATTTTTTTATTCCTATGTTTGATGCATAGATGCTTCCGTATTAAATCATTGGGCTTGAAAGGACATCAAAGTTCATCCAGTGCTTCTTCCTGCTGCTAGGCAGGAACATGTGTAGATATATCACTTCTGACAGATACTTGTCTCATGTTTTCTTAAAGGTTGCTAGCAACGCTAAGGTTATAGCATCTCCCACAAAAGCTGTTAAGACATTTCTGTGTCCCATCTGAATTTTCCTTGCTGCTGTTTAAACCTGTTCTTTCTCATTTTGTGCACCATAGTCATGGAAAACACATTATTTCCATATGGTTTGCAATTGTATTCTGTGTATTTCAAGATTTGCTCCATCCTTTTGCATCAGTCATATTTTTTGTACTATGCTATTGTTCCTGTCTTGCATTCTCACTTTCACTTGCTTCATTAACACATATGTCTGTTATAATTCTTCCATTTTTGTCTCAAATGCTTAGCAGATTCACAGTGAATAACTTTGTGATATTGAATCATCAAAACTTGCTTTTGTATTTTAGCTGAATTGTTTTATTTATATGGGTGAAGACACAAGATTTCTGAAGTCAATACATAAAGAATTTTTCTTAAGTCACTGGAATTTAAATACTTTATTCCAGTATTTTTTTTTTTTTATGCTGATTTCTGTTTTCAGTTCTCCCGTATAAAAATGCTCTCCAGCTGGAAAGCAGGTAGGTATTCCTCGCACTTGCCTGTGGTTTTGGAAGTGGCTGTTTTTATGCAGATACTGTTCCTTCCAGGAAACAGCTTTGGGCAGCAGGGCTATATATCTTGTCCCTCAGAAAGACTTCGTTTTGGATTAGCAAGACTGCCAGTGCTAACCGCTGGCAGAGATTTTGCTAATTTGCCCTAAGAAGGTAGCTCTTGTCATGCAGTGGTGCCTTCCTTCCATGGCCAGCTTCCAATGGTGAAATCTCTGCCATCCCTGTAACATTTCACCTTACATAATCCCAGAACAGAATCATGGAATAACTTTGGTCAGAAGGAACCTCTGGAGGTCTCTAATCCAGCCTCTATCTTAAAGCAGAGTTTATGAAGGTTTTTCTCCAGTTGGGTTTTGAGTAATGTCATGGGTTCAGCAGCAGCAGTCATTTTTCTTTAGAGCATCTGTTTTCCTCTACATGAGATACGTACAGCCAGCTCTTTCCCAGGCTGAGCAAGCCCAGCTTTCTCAGCCTCTCTTTTTCAGTGGTGTGCTCATATTCATGGCCCTGCGCTTGACTGGCTCCAGATTATCAGCAAGTCTCCTGTACTGGGGTGTCCAGGACAGGATGAAGTCCTCCAGATGTAGCCCCTCAAATGGGGACAACAAGAAAGAAGGAAAAGAAAGAAAGAAAATCACTTACAAGAAAGAATCTCTTGTACAAGAAAGAGAGAAAATCACTTCTCTTGGCTGTCTGGCTATACTCTTAACACTCAGTGCTGGAGAGAGCAAGAGGTTAACGTAGCTGAGATAGTTTCTGTATAAATTTAAAAGTTTAATTCTTTCCTTCCCTTTTTCTTCAGGCTGTTTATGTGAGTTTTATTCAGAACAAGAAACATTTTTGCTTAGTCCCTGTTCATGTATCTTTTATTTAGAGTTCAGCATCAATTTGAATGTCTCCCTCAAACAGGTCTTTTCACTCCTTTGTGCTGTCAGTGCCACAGGCTTCCTGTGTCTTTAAACAGATCATGGTAGCTAATGAACATGCTGGACATCAATCCATTTGTAGTCTTGCATCGTCTAAACCCCTGTGTCAGTGTATTAATACCTCCCTGCCTGTGTAGAAAGCTGAGGCTCAATTGCACTGTGGTCAGCAAACTCATCTATATTTCGGGAGCTCAACTGGCTGTTATAGAGGGGCAGTTTCCGTTTCATCTGAGTACATCCTGTGCTGGTGAAATACCTCAATCACGAACAGATGTTACAGGAAATACAGTTGTAGCACAGAGGGTTTTTTTAATTTATTCTTAGACTTATGACTAAAGGGCAGTGTTGAAGCTCATGGTCTAAAAGTGAATATTTCTTCACACTCATCTTATTTTTAGGTCTTTTAACTTGAAACAATATTTTTCTTGGCTTGAAATGGTGATCAAAATATATACAGCTGTAATTTGCAGTAAATAATTAAATGCCTTTGTTGAAGCTAAATTTGCTTATGTGACATTCTAGTGTTTACAAACCTGATGGAAGAACAATATTTGACATCAAAAGTGTAATTCTTTCAAAGTTTGTTTGCTTAGTTTTTCTGAGTTTTCCTTTTGTGAGAGGAAGCTAAATTACACCCAGCTTTGCAGTCCTGCAGGCACAATGTGCCATCCTTTTTTTTTTTTGCGTTTATTTAGGCTATTTTGTTATGTGTATTTCAGATAGACCTCCACTATTTAATAAACACACCCCTAAAAAGTACTTTAAGATAAAGCAAATAATCTGTCTGGTGCTTTGCAAATTAAAATGTACACAGCTTTAAATAAAAATGCCTTGGGCTTAAATTTTCATCTCCTTATTGCATGGAATAGTATCTGCTCCTCAAAAGGTCCTGCTGTGTCTTTTTGAGGAGTGCAGTCTTTCCCATGTGAATAAGACTAACTAGCATTTCACCCAACATTTATTTATGTTTCATTTCTACTACAGAAGATCTGCTCTTACATTTGTAAGAAAATATCTCAGTGTATTTATCAGGGACTGAATAAAAATTATGGGGTCACTATGTAGTGGCAATTGTTTAAGTCAAATGCACCACGGGCTGTTTTCTTGTAATGCTTAAATAAGTATATATCATAGTGTCAAACTACTTGATGCATAATTCTCGCCAATTGGAGATTTCAAAGGCTTTAGGCCTTGAAGAAACTCAGTTTCTACCTGAAAGAGCATAGATAAAGACCACAGGTAGTTGTAGAATTCATTACTTCATTATTTTAACTTCTTATTTTCTATGTATGTAAAACTTTTATCTGTGGTCCAAACACAATGTTGCATTATTAAATTAATAACTTGTTTCACTTCTGTATAAAGACAAAACTTTATTTGCATCAATATTCCAAGTATGAAGAGATTTAGAACCATTTTCCCTGGACATAAAATAATTCTTCATGCATTAAAATAAGCAGGAGAGAGTGAGGGAGGAAAAATGAAAGTTGGTATTAAACATAATGAGGTAAGGAGCCTGGAAACCGCACAGCCTTCCTGTATCAGTGTTTCTTTCATAATTTTGCACTTCCAGGGCAGGTCAGTGGAATGGTGTATGGTGGTATATGATCAGCCTTCAGCAACAGAGAAGCATCCTTCCTGGAATGGTGCTAAGCACAGATTTGGAGGGGTACTCACTTGGTGGACCCAGTAAACAGTCCAGTTCTATTTTTAAGGAAATAACAGAAGTGGATGGTGTCTCTGGGGTTTTATTTTCCATTTCAGAACATTATGAATGACAGGAAACAGCAATGCTTGCCTTTTTTCTTGAAATATTTCTTGTCTCTATGGAAGATGTGTTCAAAAGACTTATTTTATGTTGGCATGAGCAAACGGGGAGCAGCCATACAGCTGTGAGAGTAGCAAATTGCATTTTTCTCCTAGCTGGCTTGGAAAACAATCAAAGCCTGAAGTTAACTTCTGAACAGTCACGAACAAGAAATTGAAACTGGCACAGGGGACCCCCTTTGTGAAAGATCTGCTTTCTGGTGACTCGACCTCATCTGCAGCATACTGGTTGTCTGAGCTCGAAATCAGAGATGGCGTAGTCCTGGTGAAAGTCTGTTCCCTGCATGTTTACTTATTCTGTACAGGTTTCTGTCATCAACTCCTCAGCCTGGGAAATGACACCTAGGTAAGTAGGATGTTACTTTTTAAATATTACTCAGCTACAAGTTTGACTGGAGGGTTTATACTTGTCCATAGAAATTGCCACAGATGAAGTTTGCCTGATGCCATGATGTCTTTTGGATATAAGATAATATGATATTCCATACTTTTTTGTTCAAAACAGCACTTTTCCTTTGTTTTGTACTGAAATTTAGGATAGAAAACCGTAAGTGGGCTCTGAATTTTTTCATCACTTTTTTTCACATGTGAAACTCCTAATTGCTTTATGACAATTTGCTTAAGCATGGACTCTGATGTTTTGACTTCTGTATGAACTAATTAAATAATCCTATTTTCAGGAAGTTTGACCAGTAGGCACACATGTGTATACTGGAATGTAATGATATTAAACTCATTACTGGTCCGGACAGTCCTGTGAGTTTGAATGGGACAATATGATGTGAAAACAATGTGGGTTTGAATCGCAAGTACCACAGTCCATTTCAGGCTTTTGTGTTTTTTTTTACCACCCCTCCACCATTTCTTTTTCAGTCCTTGCTTCATTTCCTAGCATATATTTGGAAGGGTAAATAGCTAGATTAAGTTATTTTGGTGGTGCTGTTTCTTCCCAGTGGCATTAAGCCATGACATTCAATCCCCAGCAGCACAGCCAAGCAGCATTTGAGCATCTCCATGTGCATTAGTTATGTCAGACATCAAAACTCACAGTGAGGTCCAACCCTACCCATATTATTAAATTTAAAGATGATGTCAATACTGCTGTGAGTTATGCATCAAATATAAATTGGTTACAAAACATTTCTGAATGTTAAACTACCTCAGATTGCCTCAACTGGTGCTATTAGATGATGAACGTAATTTACATGTTGAGCAGTGGAAAAATTCCTACTTGTACTAGCGAGGATACATTAAACAATATCTCCAGCCAATTTCCTTCCCTTAACATCCTTTGCTTCTTAAGTTATTGTTTGATACACTTCCTAATCCTAAATTAGTGCAGGTAGTACTGATTTAGTACAGTTTGGCACTGATATAATGATTGCACATGTTTTCTTCTGGCCGATGTACATGATAAGAAGCTTTTAATTTCTGAACTGAACAATTACAGACTTGTTTTGCTGTTGAACTGAATATGCAAATAATTATGAGGAAAACAGGCAGTGTTCCCAGGAGAGCCTCTGCTTTCCAAGTCTAGTCCAATTAGTAAAGAAGGAAGCTTTCTTACACAGCTTTTACCATGGTCTGTTTTACTGATCAGATAGAGATTATGTATATAGATGGGACTGAACACTCTTCAGATTGAAAAGTAACTAGGTATAGAGTCAATCCATTAGATCAATAACTGATTAATGTAATACAGACTTATAAATACTCTCACATCAAGTTATCACATGTAACATGTTGAAAATATACAGAGGTGTACAGTGCTTTGAAGGTGCCCTAGAAAATCCAAGGTAAACACGGAAAACCTTATTTTTTGTTATTTTAAGAAAGAGTTTCTCTTACCTATGTAATGTTTTTCCTTTTTGTGGCTATTTGTGATAAGCAGCTAGAACATCTTCTGGAAACTGGCTGAAAGATGCGGCAGCAATGGCTGCAGAACTGTCATCAAATATATATTTTACATGAATGCAGAAACTCTCCACTGAGAGCACAGCAAACATGGACAAAGGAGACAAAAATCTCAAGCAATCTTCAGCTTGGAGCTTTATAATCCTGTTCCTGTGTTTAAAAGCAGAAATATCCTGTTACTTTGTTGGAAACATGAGGTTTAACACAAGGCCACTGAGTAATGAAAGCCTGATGCTCTCCTTCTTAGGGGCATTTTTATGTAGGGTAATAAAAAATTCAGTGGGGTTCCATCTGAAATATGCCTGGAGAATATGGTGTAGGAGGACATGGCTTATGAGGGCAGACCTTATAGATTACTGTTTGCTAAATGATTATGTCACCTAAGCTTGAGAACTTCAGGAAATCCAATGTGTCAGTGACTCTCCTCCTTTCTAATCAGGCCTGGTATGACACTGTGTGTGTGTACCTTGGCTTTTATAAAGTTGTAGATCTCCAGGATTCAAGTCCTCTGGAAGAGCCATGTTTGGTAAGCTGCTTGTCAAGTGACTACTAATTTATCAGAGCATACTTTTTTAGTTCTGTTTGGCTGAAATGAAGGGCACTGAAAGTCATTATTGCTGCAAACAAGACTAGAAAAGCCAAGAAAAATACTCAAGACTGGGATTCTCAAAGAGAAAAGGGCAGAGAGCTGAACCAAATAACTACCACCATAATCAGTCTCTGTTGAGTGGCTGCAGTTTTGACCAGCAAAAAATGAGAGCAGCCAGAGGTACCTGGAGATCCTGGGACAAAATACAAGCTTTCAAGTGTTGCCATCTCTGTGTATCTTTTCTGATGGGACAGGGAGAAACTTCTCCAGCTGACCCTGACCCTCCTCTTGCTACTCAGTAACAGCACCCATGCAAACCCTCTAGTCTGCAGAGGCAAAGCTCCAATGCTAAGCCTTCAGTGGGGCTCATGCTGAAAGCTTTTTTTCAGTGTTTGGTGCCTTTCAAAAGGAGCACTAGGAGAGCGTCTTACTGCTGACTGAGAGTGTTAGAAGTAAATCTGAAGTGAGGTCGTGATGATACAAAGGCCTATAACCTAAATGGATATAATATAAATAGGGCCTGGAAGGGTGCAGATGCTAACTGTAACACAGATGGTGACATTTATTGACTGTGATATTTATTGACACTATTATCATTAGAAACCTTTTAGCACCTTGGCGCTTCAGTACCTACATGGGAAACAGCAGACCCAACAAATCATACCGGAGGACTGAAAATAAAAGTTCCACCAACTCACATGGTGTGATGCAAAAATAGTCCAGAGAGCACTTGAAAGCCTGATAGAGCTGATAGGTTACACTGAGCCAAGGCTGGGGCTCTGGGTGGGTGCCAAAGGGAGCAAGTTGCTGAAACCCTCCCGTGAGCATGCCCTGAGGATTAGGGAGTGCAATCCCCACACCCAAAAAATAGCAAGGGTGACCCAACAGATGGTAACACTTGCTGTGTGCCATGGAGAGACAGATTTCCCTTGTGAATGGGGGCTGTTCCAGTTTTATAGTCTTATCAAATGTCCTCAGTATGTTGACTGCTTGTATGACTGTAAGAATCGTCTTGTGAACCTCACCAACTAACCCGTCCCATCAAAGTCAGTCCTCTTCCTTTTTACCTGAGCAAAGTATGGAAATGTTATATTGCATCTACTGATGAGAGAGTCAATACATTTTGTTGCTCCAGCTCAATGCATTGACCAAGAGCCTCCAGCATCTGTGTTCTCAGCCACTCTCTCATCCTGTGTGCTACCCTTCCATCTTCCATACTTAGAATCATCTTGAAAACTGTTTTCCACTGCCAAGAACTTTGGAATAAAGAGGAGGAAAGGCTATTCACATCAGTAGCAGGATGCTACTTCACTCTGTTAATGGCTGCATGTTTAAAAATAAAAGAGGCATAGATCTGCAGCAGACTTTGATAGGATTGGAAAAGATGAATAGGAAAGGACTCTACAGAATATGTCCAAGGGTCACTATGTGTAGCTTCCAACCCAGTGGGCCTGTATCCCAGAGAAGAGGATTTTCTTCCATTAGCCTAGTTTACTGAGTGAGTTTTCCATGTGGCAATGGATGAGTGTCATTAGCATTCACTCAGAGTGAGAGAATGGCTTTGACTGTCGTTCTGCTTATTTGACTTCTCACAGTAAACTTTATCCATCATGATGAATGGTTGGCCCACTTTGAGTCTTGTAGGCATAACGCACAGCCTTCTGAGGAGCAGAGCCTGGGCAAAGTCCAGTCCCTGCTAGTGCAGTCAAGTTATAAAATCACTTTAACCCACTAATTACACTCCCCTCTAAAACAACTGGATTATTTGCCCCACTATTTCTTATCAGCACTGAAGATTTTTATGGCTGGAAGAATCAAATATCTTTTTTTTTGATTTCCAGCATAAATATATTCTGGACTTTTTTATATCCATTTGTTCTTGTGCTGGCATTGCCCTTAAGTTTAAATAGCTTCTTGCCTGTCTATCTATGATATTTACCCACTGATGTATTTACAGACAGCTCTCCTGCACACTTTCTCAGGCTTTGTTTCACCAGGGCAAACATGATAAGCTCCAATAAGATCACTATCAGTCTTCTGATGACTCTGTTTCAGTGTGATTTAATTTTTCTGGAGCATGAGTGTTCAAGTCTCTGTGCTAAACTCCAAATGAGGTTTTACTAATGACTCTTTTAACACCCTTTCTTACCTTTACCCAGATTTTTTTCATCAGATACGGCCTAATTTGCCCTTTTTAGGGATGGTCATGTAACCGGAGCTCTTTGCAGAAGTTTTAAAAAGAGCTCACTGTTTAGAAGATATGACAGATTCATCAGCTCCCTTCCAGGGAGCCGTGACAACTTGAGCCACCTGGGGAGCTGCATCTGAGCTTCCAGCCTGCAGGACACGGCTTTCCCTGCGGCTGGCTCAGAATGGTGGAGCTTACTGCCAACTCCCCTCCCCCAGACCTTCCCCAGGGGAGCCACCGATTTGCTTCCGCCTAGCCGGCAATGCTAAAACACCACTTACTCCATTTCATGCTAACAAAATACTGGCCAAAAATTGGCAAATCCTGTTCATTCAGTATGTACATGTTCGATTTGAATTTCTCAGTTCCTTTTCTTCTTGACATTTAAATTCAAAGTGTTTTCAGTCATTTTAGCCATTTTGATTTCTAGGAAATTTTTCTTTCCTTAATCTCTTTCTTAATCCTCATTAAGTGTGAATGAAACTTTCAAAATGGCAATTAAAACAGATTTCTTTCCATGCAGGGAGCCTATGTGTGACAGCGCTGCTGCCTATTGTCCTTCATTTCTTCCTTTCTCAGGTCTGTTCATGTTCCATCGGTTGTGATTTAGACTAAGCTCTTCGTGACAAGGACTTTTTGTTTCATATTCATCTTTGCCTAAAGTAGAGACATTTATTATTGGTTTCTGAAAGTATAAAGAATGTTACGGATCGATGCCATTATCCTGAACTGCACTTAGAAGACAAAAGCAGTGTAGCTGTTGAATTGATGCTCTCAGGAGCATGGAAGCAGAGCTACATTTTGGTCAGTTTCAGACTTGCCAGAGCACTCTGTGGCTATTTCCATCTAAAGATCATAGCCAGGGTAAAAGCTACAAAAGCACTGGTGGCTGTGATAACGCTTCTAACACACAGAATTGCCTTAGTTGCCCTGCAAAATGATGGCAACAAACAGTTTGACTGTAAAGACAGCAACAGCTAAGAATCTGGCATCAGCCTGGACTCTGAGCACAATCAGAGCATGGTGTCAATAGGTTTCATTGGTTTAAAACAAAGATGTGGTGGCAGTAGTTCTGCTTCTGAATAGATCCTAAAGGCGTTTGCCCAGGAAGTAGTAGATAGAGCAAGTGGGCTAGAGACTTGAGAGATCTGAAATCCATGTCCAGGGGAAATAAATCAGGGAGTTGAGCTCTGGGGCATCTCTCTCCCAGCTAAAAGCATTGTCCATGCTCAGCATCTCTGTTTTCCCTCAGACCCTGCAGTCCCCATGAAAGAGGTTTCTGAGCACCTTTTCCTTTGCTTTCTTCTTTTTGGGACTGGCTTGTACATTTCTGCATGCAGAACACTGCAAATCCTGTTTGAGAGGTCCAGGTCACCCATTACATTGCCTCAGAGCTCTTTGTCAAAGTGTCTGTTCTCTGGGTCCCACATCTGCAATTCTGCATCGGCACTTTAGCTGCGCTCTGCATGGTAATCATTTATTTATGTGTGATTGACAGGCTTCTCGAGACTAGAAATTCTACATCTGCCTATGAAAGTACTTTGCAACTTGGAAGATAATGAAATAATTTGTTCTGAGTTGTTTTTGCTCCATTGTCACCCATGTCAGTACCATGCAACTCATAGATCTACCTTCTCAAGTTCACCATCACCATCTTTGGCATGTAGATTTTAACTGACACCGTCAGATGACAGGTAATCAGTCATCAGCAAAGAGAGCGGGTGATACTGAACTTGTGATAGCTGGTTTCAATAACTGCAAAAGACTATCTGTACTACAAGCTTCCGGATAGTTTTGAAAAGCAGGTTTAACCAGACATGGAAACATATCTCTGAGTTTAGTACAGAAGCATTGTTCTGTTGGGGTGAGGTTTTTACTTCAAAGGGCTGTCAGCCTCCCTAGGATAAAACTACAGAGGTAATTCCAAGTAGACTAGGAATCCCAGCACACTGATTGATCCAGTGTGACCCTACTTAGCTAATTACAGACTGTCAAGGCAATTTCCTTTTCAAGCTGGACTGATATTTAGTTAGTCTCCTCCCCATTGAAATCCTGACCTTGGTTTGGCACACGGAAAACAGAGTTGCATATCCGGCCAAAGTATCGCCTTGCTGCACCAGGGGCAGGCAGAGGAGGTATAAACAGCTAGAGATGAAAAATGGCAAATGAGAGTCCAAAATGAAGCAGCAGCTCTCTCCACCTGCTGTTTTCTTCCTCTCTTGCTCTCCCTCCTCTAAAACCTGTTGCTCAGGCTAGTACACTAAATAAACCCTGCAGAAGTACAATTGCCTTTTGGAGACTTTCAGTTAATTTATAGAGCAGATCAGAGAAAATAGCTCTACCAGTAACTTTCTGGTCAAATTGAAAACTGGCAAGTTCTTCCTGTTGCTTTTTCTTTCAACCACTTGCTGATCTGCGGCAGGAATTCTTCTTCTACCTCTCATGCCTACCTGGTTTCCTTAGTAACTTCTCACGGGAATATGACAAAAGCTGGGAAAAGGCCCAATAAATTGTCAACTCTTAATCTTCATTTACGGAAAATGATGTGCAGTTAAATCTCCACCAAAGGTGGCTGATGTATTTCATCGACTATTTCTTTCTCTCTTGTTCAATAAAGGGCCCAGGTATTATTAAATTGAAAAAAAATCCTGCAAAATAAAAAAAAAATCTCTTTGTGTAAAGAGATTTAAGACCTGGAAGTTACCTGAGTCTACATATGTGCTCTACATCTGTCCTTTATTTATGTAGAGATTCATACTAAAGTGACTTTTTCAGTTTTGCATGTATTTAAAACGTTTTGCAGAGAAAGGTGCTTAAAATCTTGCCTTTTGAAGCCTTCAGAAAGAGCTTAAATTGTTTCAACACTATCAAAATGGGTGATTTAGTTAAAGTATCACTGGTTTATGATTTAGAAGATAAGTGAGACCAAAGTCAGCACAGAAGAGAATCAACACAGCTTTAATTATGAAAGAGGACAGACTTGCAATAGTTACGTGTTTCATTGTTTGCATGACTCCAAAACTCCCACCACAGCTGGACAGTGTATATGCAAAATACCTGTTTGTCCTACAAACTTCTGGTATAAACCCGTCCCTGGCAGTGGTCAAGGCCAGGCTGGACAACCCGGTCTAATGGAAGGTGTCCCTGCCTGTGGCAGAGGAGTTGGAACTGGATGGTCTTTAGGGTCCCTTCCAACCCAAACCATTCTGTCATTCCATGCCCGGCACTGGGCACATGGGAGAAAAGGATAAACCAAGGGAGCGGTGGAGAGTTCATGTGGTTTGTAGTAAATACCTTGTAGGGGAAAGTCTGACAAGGAAGGAAGCCAGGAAGGGATTGGCATGCTTCTGAAGCTTCTGGGAACTTTCACTCTTTTCCTCTGAAGATTTGGAAACAGTTCCTTCACCCGCAGCAAAGCTTATTTCAGAGGTCTCCAGGCAGGCTGTCCACATGGCTTTCTGATGGGAAAACCCAGCCATGCTTGTGTTCTTCACAGCTAACCAGCAGTTGGGTAGGAAGCTGCTGCTCCAAATATATCTAGAAGTAGCAAAAAGCAGTTTCAAATGGGTAATGCCAGCAAATTTTGGAAGAGTTGTCACGTCTCAGGTGTCAGAGTTGAAGAAAGCCAGCTTCCATTATGGATTAGAAAGAGGTTAAACATTGGGGTTGGATTATCTGAAATCCAAATGCACCTCAGTCTTTCTGTGGAGTGTGTGGGCCAGCCTGTGTTTCAGGAGGTTACTCTGGACCAGGAGAACCCTGCTCAGGGGCTGCAGTGGCAGCGGTGGCCATGGTGAGTCAGCCTGGAAGCAGGAGCACAGAGAGGAAATGATGATTTGAGGGTGTGCAACATTCCCTCTAATGTTGCCTTGAGAAGTAGGTTTGCCCTTTAAGGGGTTCACTGGGATGTGAAGGTAAGGGGGCGAGTGTGGGCCATGGTGTCATTGCCTTTCCACCACCGGGGAGGCTAGTGGCAACAGTGTGGCCCTGGGGAGCCCACATAGGCCTTAATAAAAAAAACCCACTGGCTGCATGTAGGGTGCTGTCCATGCAGAGCATTCAGGACCAGGTGTTTCCAGAATAAAAACCCCAGGGATGCTTTCAGAGCTGTTTCGGGTCAGCCTTCCCAGTCCTTCACACCAGCTCCCCAACCGGTGCCATAGCCCATGCGAGGAGCAGTGGGAAGGCACAGCTGAGCTGCAGGCACAGTGGTGGGGATACAGTGTTCTAGGGCCAGCCAGTGATCAGCCACTGGTCGCAGGTTGCCTAACGGGCTTCCCCACACGCAGAACGGTGTGCAGTGGCCCAAACCGGGTGGATGGGACCAGTCGGACCAAGAGCCTGTGGCCAGTGCCTCCCAACTACCCCCCGTCCCCAGCTTCCAGGCCCCTCAGGAAGACTACAGCCACCAGTAAGTGGCTGCTCCTTAGAACAGAATGACAGAATCAGGTTGGAAAAGACCTTTAAGATCATCAGGTCTGACTGTTAACCCAACACTGCCAAGTCCACCACTCAACCATGTCACTGCGAGCCTCATCTACACGGTTTTTGAACACTTCCAAGGATGGTGACTCCACCACTTCCCTGCCAGCCTGTTCCAATGCCTGAGCACCCTCTGTGTGAAGACATTGTTCCTAATATCCTGTCTAAACCTCCCCTGGCGCAGCTTGAGGCTGTTACCTCTTGTCCCGTCACTTGTTACTTGGGGAAGAGACCACCCCCCACCTCACTCCATCCTCCTTTCAGGTAGTTGCAGAGAGCGGTAAGGTCCCCCCGAGCCTCCTCCTCCACAGACTGACCCCCGCAGGTCCCTCGCCCGCTCCTCCCCGGACTTGTCCCTCTCTCTCTGCGCGCCCGCGGAGGCGCCGTCCTGCCGCTAGGGGGCAGCCGCCGCCCGCCCCACGGTGGGGGGGCCGTGCGGGGTCTTCGCAGTCGCGGGC
>JASSUY010031754.1:76531-88117 GCA_032466535.1 Forpus xanthops | reverse complement strand
CGGCGGCGGCGGGAGGGGGGGCGGGGAGGAGGCGGCACTGCTGCAGCTGCATGTGTGTGTGGCGGCGGCGGGGCCGGGGCGTCGTCATCTGCATTCACATGGGGGCGGCGCCGGCCTCCGCCTGAAGCCCCCGCCCGGGGGGGGACACACAAAACCCACGCGAGGGGAGGCGCGGGGGACCGCGACCCCCGCCCCGCCGCCATCGCCATGAATTCGGCGGAGCAGACCGTTACGTGGCTGATCGCCCTGGGCGTGTTGGAGTCCCCCAAAAAGACCATCTCCGACCCCGAGGGTTTCCTCCAGTCCTCCCTGAAGGACGGGGTGGTGCTCTGCCGCCTGCTCGACCGACTCCTCCCGGGCACCATAGACAAAGTAAGTGCCCGGTTCTCCCCCCCCCGGCCCCGCCGCCTTTTGTGCAGCCGGGCCCGCCGCGCCCGCCGGCGAGCCCCCCGCTCCGCCTCAGCCCGTGCGGGAGGGACGGGGGTCCCGCAGGCCCGGGGGGGGGGGGGGATAAAGGGCGCGATGGGGTTGGGAGGGAGGTAGCCCCGGTATCGCCCCGGGGGTTGTTCTGGTGAAAAGGGCTTCCCGTTGAGGGCCGCGGGTTCGCGAGTGTTTCACACAGAAGAATGGTCCGCTCTCCAGAGCGAAGTGCTGGATGTGCATGGGAGAAGCGTTCTCGGGTTTTTTTGGGGGGGTTATGGATCTTTTCTGGCACGTCACGCGCCGGCTGCAAACTTGTCCCTGGAACTGCTGGCATAGCTGGTGCCTCACCTCACTCGTGGGGTGATTCAGCTCATCCCTTGCAGCCTCTGAAGGACATTTTAACGTTTGACGCTTAGTTTTCTTGAAGGCTGCTTTAGCGTTATTTGGGTCTTTTACCGCTTGGTAGCCTGTGGGAAATAAAACAAATCTCATCCTTTTCAGATTGAAAAGGCGCGTTACAGCTCCAATCTGCGTTTGAGGGAAATGTACTGTGTCAGGTAACTTTTCTGTGCTCCGTGTGCGCACGTAATTCCTGTCGCAGCTCTGCTAGAGGGGAAGGTGGTGGTGTGCCTCAAGACTTGGGACAGCACTGTTGTCTCACCTGGTACCCAACAACGCAGTACATGTAGTGATCCACGTCGTGAAAAAACTTTCCTTGTAAGCCAGGATGAGGTGAGGAAGAGAAGGGTGATGAAGGTCATCTGCCATGCTGGCAGGAAAACTTCTTGCTTGAAAATAACACCACACGTTTCACCTTTTGCGGCTGGCAGACGCTCCGGGTGCTGGAGCCTGCTGACAATGGGCTTTTGTTACCTTCTGTGGCTCTTTTTCAAGCAGTCCGCTGACCCACAAAGTTGAAAGCCAGTGCCTTGAGCTCAGTGGGGTGCAGAGGTAGGCTGTCTCTGTTCTTCGGTCTGCCACTGACTGGGGTGGTTGCTTGTGTTGTACCGTAGCGTGGAGATCCTGGCTCTGGACTGGAGTCCTGCTCTGTGCGTGCGTTAGGTCATTCCTGCTCCCCTAAATCCACAAGCAAATTAGGAGGTAGGATGGGAATATGGAAACCCTGCAGGAGTCCGTGGTGCTGTTGATGGAAACGATGAGAGTGAGGACAGTGTGTTGACAGTGGTGTGAGTGTGGGTAACTCGGGGTTCATCATGGTGGCCAGTGGAGGTAGCTGGGACAGCTGAAGCTGCTTTCGCTGAGATCAGCTTTCCTCACTGCCATCTTCCCCAGAGGGGCTGTGTGGGCAATAGAGTGAAAGGGGATGTGTCCACTGCTGAGGTGCTGTGACTTTGTGGCCTTGGTATGAGACGTGCAAAGTGCTGTCCAGTGTGCTGGGCTGTAAACTGTATCTGTGGAGCAGGTGAACATCCTGCTCTGCCATTCAGGGTTACATGGGTGATGTGGGGCTGAGGGCAGGGACCCCTCAGCATGAAGAGCTCCTGCTTGGTTGTCCACCTGCTTGGGCAAGCTCTGCCTGTCCCTCCTTGCCACCAGGCTCTCCTGCCTGCTGACACCAAGCCCAAGGAGGGTCTTAGCAGCCCATCCCTCTTGCTGCTCCAGGCATTCTCTCTGAGCACCTCTCCAAAATGTTGGGCTCTGGGTCCTGAGCTTCTGGGCAGAAAGATCTTTCCCCTTGTGCAGATGTCAAGCCTAGTCAGATGGGGTCCTGAACTCAATTTGTGAAACGAGCTCTGCTGAGCAACGAAGTAAATAAGAGGTAAGTGTTAGAGCAGCATTTCCCAGCTTAACGTGCATTTCTGTGTGTGGTATAACTAGGAACAGCGAGAACAAGGGGCTCTTTTCACGTCGGAAGTGTGAATCTCTCTGATATTCTGGCAGGAGGTTCCCCTCGCGGTACCCACACCCAGAGGAGGGTTTGCAGAGGGGCTGAGCTCACCGAGCTCCCAGCAGCCCCCAGCCCCGCAACCAGCCTGGAATGCCAGAAGCTGTCAGGGGGGGCTTATCGTGGACCCTGTGGTGTGAGGCACTTGATTTGCAGCGAGTGGTGTGCGGCTGGGACGGCAGCCAGGGCAGGAGGAACGCCGGCGCTTCACAGCCTCCACCTCCCCGAGCACGGTGCTGGATGGGTGGCAGACGGAGGTCCCTCCGGCTTTGGCTTGGTGAAAGATTGGGAAGAAACAACCATTTATTTATTTATTTATAGGGGCTCTTTACTTCTGTGAGGAGAACTGTACTTATTTTTGTGGGTCTTTAACATTGCGCTTTCTAATCCATAGACACATCAGGGAGACTTGTGAATTCACCTTCCCATCCAACTTTGTGACTGTTCATTTCCTATAGACTCAGAGTATATGTCAGATACTTCTTGCATGCTCTCAGCCACTGTTTATAAGTCTGAGCTATTTCCATAATATTTTTCTTTTGTTTACTAATAAATGCATACACAATTTACATCCTTCCCTGTATTTTGGTTTTTTTTTTTAAAGTCCTTTTTGCTACTGCTATTCATTATGTCTTCTTTTTTTTTTTTTTTTTAATACTGAGTGCATTTGAGATGTGAGCCTTTTTATTCCTTAATGGAATTCCTGAAAGCCACCAGTTCAAACTGGATGTATTTGAAGCCTAAGGATACAAGGTTTGTCCCACAGATTCAGCTCTTAAAATAATTTGGAATCATAACTTTCTAAAAATATCTGACATCAGCAGACACTTGGAGACTTACAGAGCTCATTTTTTTTCTGTAAATACAAAATAGTAACTAAAACCAAAGAGAGCATAAAGATACAGATTATAACTGTTTTATCAGTTTGGTTATTTTTAAGATGTTTTCTAAAAAATGCTATAAATGCATTTATTCCTTTCAAAAACTGTTTAGGAAGAGGATTCAGTATGTGCAGCAGTGCAATAATACATCTTTTTTTTTGGCATTTTGTGCTTTTTAAAGCTTCTGGGTGCTCTGAGAGTACTTAGCAGAAGAGTTTTAATAAATAAACATTGTGTGAACATAAAAGGAATTGAGCACTTGAAGGTCAAACAACAGATTTTCCTTAAGTCGATACAACAAATTAGTGGGTTCTGAGGCTGGTTGGTATGTTCTTCCATTAGGTTGCTGTGTATTTGTATACCATCCTTGCACGTAATAAGGTACAGAGCTTCTTGATTGTAATACAAACAAATTTAGCCAAAACTTCCTGACATCTATCTTGAACAGCAGCAAAGGACAGATACTAAATACATCAGATTCCTAGCACTTGAAATGAAAATACTTTGGAAAGTGATGTTACTATAGGCTGTTTCTCATTTCTGGGCTCCTATTTAATGTCATTATGATTCCTTTGCATGCTGTGAGAGACCATGATGGGATAAAACAGAATAGTTGGGTTAAGCAGTGTGATGCAGCTCAATAACCTTATCCTGAACATGGCAACAGAACAAAAGGGAGGGCAGTTATTTAAGACAAATATAATACAAAACTGCAAAACCAACAAACCCTCCAACAGCTTCCCCCGCCCTGGCCAAATCCAGCCAGGTCTTAATTGTTTTAAAGTGCAGAGATCTGTACTAGAGCACACTTATCAACTTACCTTCTCTAAAAGATATGGAATTGCTGAATTCAGGTCATTTGAATGAAAAGCTGTGGTTGCAAATTACAGGATTTACACCCTGTGCTGTAAAATTGAGTTACTTTGATGGCAGGGGGAAGGATCCCTGTGGAAGCATTGCAGTGCAGTTGTCTGCCACTCAGATGCTTTTTCCTCCCTGAGATAATTTTCCAAACAGATTCCTCCATTGCAGACCAATTTGACCCACTTTTGACGTTGTAAACAGAGATGAGAACTGGAGCGGGAATTTTCCTTGTCATATGAGGCTTCACGCTCCATTAAGTTTTGTTTGTACTTTCAGTTTTGGTCAGCTGTTCGACAGAAAGCATCACTTTGAGGACAGCTTTGTAGTGTTCAGGGAGAATAGAGAAGACACAAGGGGGAATGTGGTAGAGCAGCCATTTGGCACCCCCCCTGCTCCCATTAGAGGCTCCTGGAGGGGATGAGAGCAGCTGGTTCAGTGCTTTGAAGCTAGGGGATGGAGAAGCATGCTGGGTCATGCACGCCTCTCTTTCGAACAGACCATCCCCAGCCCCTCTTGCACCAAGTGCAGGAATAGACAGCCCCAAAGCTGCTCTGCTGGGCATGGGAGGCTGATCCGAAACAAAGCTGCTTCCTCTTGCTCCCCTATATCACTGAGGCATGAGAGGAGTGGCATGGGGCTGACCCTGGGTACACAAGTGCACCACTCTTGTTCACGGCTGGAAAGAATCTTCATTCCCCCTATGGTGGATTGTGCACCAGTGTTACATTAATTCGGTTATTAACTGGGATAGGATCAGGACTGATGGCAGCACGGATTAGGATCTTTTTATAAATACAGAATGATTAGGGTTGGAAGTGATCTCTGGATATCATCTAGTCCAGCCCCTTGCCAAGGCAAGAGAAGATTATGCAGGAACGTGTCCAGGTGGGTTTTGAATGTCTCCAGAGAGGGAGACTCCACAACCTCCTGGGCAGCCTGTTCCAGTGCTCTGCTACCCTCAACATAAAGAAGTTCTTCCTCATGTTGAGGTGAAACTTCTTGTGTTTTAGTTTATGGCCATTGCTCCTCGACCTCTCACTGGGCATCACTGAAAAGAGCCTGGCACCATCCTCTTGGCACTCGCTTTTGAGACCTTTATATCCATTAATGAGATCCGCTCTCAGTCTTCTTTGGACTAAACCTCCCATATTTGTATGATTTGCTTTTTAATGATGGAAGTCTCTGGCTAAGTGAGCTGTTCTGAAGTGTAGTTCATAAAGAAATTAACTCTTTGCAGCTCACAAGGCAAATGAATTGTATATGAGTGCAAGCGCTGGAAGAGAATCAGAGACCCCAAAAGAAGGGTTCAGGCTGCCACTTGTGGCAGCCGTCTCACCATCCTTGTCCTGATGATGGGTGCCTGCAGCCACAGCTCTGGCAAAGCAAGAGTTACGTTCACTCGCCTCTGATTTCACACAGATGTGTCAGGGCCAACTACTTCTGTCCTGTTGTGATAAGGTGTGACCTGAATGTGGTATTTCAAGTGTTGCAAAGGAAGAAGAAAGGGAAGGTGTCTGGGAGCCGGGGTTATTAACAAGTGATGATTTTTATAGCCCAGTACCTTTGCAGAAGGTGCCACACAGGCTGTGAACTGACTGTGGAGCCCAGGCAGAGCTCAGGAACTGTGGTGAGTATCCCACCAATGGTGCAGAGGTTACTCCTAAGGTAGCAGTTGCCAGGTGCTGATTGCCCCCGAGCAATCTGAATTTGGGAAATACTTCTAGCAGGATAGCTCTGCCCTTGCAGCCCCAGTGAGGCTGTATGGGTCTGCCTGGCTGATTCCTTGAATGGCCTGCCATCACTCACTGAAATCTACTGGGAAGGTATTGCAGAAGCTGAGGTTGCAGCAGCAGCAGCAGCAGGTCATTGTAAGACTAGACCTGGGAGGCAGGAAGCAAAACCTGCATTTCAGCATACATATGGTCTGTCCCCCAGCAACAGTCCTTATGTGGAGCCTCCCAAGGAGATTATTATGCTTCTGGTAGGAATAATCCATGCTGGGCAGCTGTGCCTGCTGTGACTGCATGCTTGGGGAGTGCTGGCATGTGTGCGGATGCTGCTGCTCGAGGGTGGAAGCACTGCAAGGGTGAGCTAAGCACCAGGGGAAAGTTACCCCAAGCAACGAGTGCCCTTTTCCTGAATGCATGGCATTCTCATAAGCATTACTGCGAGCTTCTTATGGGGCCATTCAGTCCTGTTATGGAGTTGTCATTGGCCACATTGTCATTTACCATGTTACTCCTATTGCCTTGTGAGAGTAGGGATGCACTGATGCACTGAAGGAGGATGGCTGTGCTCTTCCCATCTATGCACTGGCTCTGTAATTCGGGTGACTGGGGTGCTAGCCAGAGAAACATGGTCTGCCTGCGTGTGCTGAGGAAGCAGAGGACTTGTGTTTGCTTTTTCTTGAAAATGAGACGCTGTTAATGCCTCAGTGTCTAGACTGAATTAAGTAAGGGCATGCCAGACCCTGAGTAAAGGGGGCAATTAAGGAAACTTGGTGATTAAATTGTTTTTGTAAGAAAATACATAAAGATAATGTAATTTTGATGGTCTTACTCTCGTTAGTGGCCTTTTCATAATTTCTAGATAAGTTCTTTCTATGTCTGTGCATAGTGTGGATGACAGAAAGGGCAATTCCTTAGCCCTCAGTTGCTCTACTGCTACTTAGACCATCCACTGAACGCTGTGCATCTGTGGGAAAAGGAAAAACTGGGGGGATGCCACTAGCATGCTCCCTCTGGTTACTACTGTGTGTTTGTGGCTGAGGGCACCACATTGGCCAGATGAAAATATTTAAGTTTTCGATTCAAGCCTTAGGAAAACTGAAGTCTGGCTTTAAAACTGCAGTTTACAAATTATATATGTTTATAGGGGTACTTGTACATATATATGCACACATATGTAAATAAAATCTGGCTTTGAAACACTGAGGGGAATTCAGTATACATCTTTCTTGAATAACGGTCTTAATTGGTTGCTACACACTTGCTGTGATTTGAAGAGCTGAACCTTAAAACATTTCAAGCATGACAGGGCTTGCAGAAATACTGTGAGCTGGCAGCATGGCAGCAGCGTCAGTCTTGCACCTTGGCTGGCTGAGATTTACTCCCTGATACTCAGCCAGTGTGACACTCCTGTGTTCACCCAGACTTCACCCTCTCTCTGCATCTCTCTGTATGATGTGGTTGCTGCCATCACCTGCCACTGGCACTGCAGGTTTGAGAAGGGGCGGCCAGCCTCATCTGCAAGAAGTTCCTATTGTGCCCCTCCTCATCACAGACTTCTGGCACCTGGTGAATAGAGCCCCCATCAGACTGCAAAATGCTGCTTGGGTCTAAAAGCATTTTGTTCAGGTCTCCATTTTCCTGCTTTGCAGCAAACACTGTTGGATAATGTTGGCAGATTGCCCAGGAAAGGGTCCCCGCTGTAGGGCCTTCATAGTGTAGAATATTTTCAACCTTAGACAGGGGGAGAAGAGCAGTAGAAATCATACATCACCTCTCCACCAGTGCAGCTGTGCTGACAGAGGCATGCTTTTATAGGCTTCGTTAATGTCACTGGGGGAAGTGGTATCGTTAGACTGGCAGAGGAATTCCCTCTCTGGCATATGTTACATCCACACTGAGGAGCGATGCCAGCATATCTAGCAGCAGAGCTCTCCCAGTGTAAACAAACCCTGAGTGATTCAACTCCTGAAGCTGAAGCTTGTGCTGCATCAAAACAGCGATGCTGCGTGGGAAATGCTGAAGGGTTTATGTGAGAAGGGCTGCAAAATCCCTACCCACCCCTTCCTCTCCGCAGAGGAAGCTTTTTTAATAGGTTCTTGCCAAGCCCTGCCCGAATGCTGCCCACACCTGGGGCAGCACTTCATCTGGCTTTTTCCCATTGCTGGCTTCAGGGAAATACTTGTTTTCCTGTGGGCACCTAATGCTGGCACCCTTGGAGCTCCGCTGTGTGAAGCTGATGGTACTGCATGGGAATAGTGACAGTTGCACACTTGCTGATTTCCTCCTTTTCTTTCAAATAACAAGAAAACAAGCAAAGCCACTGAAATTAGGAGTACTCAGCATTTAGGAAACACTTGAAAAGACGATTACTCCTGCAGCTGCAACTACACCCTCTTACATGCATACATAAAGTTGTTCAGGCACACTCACTTACATGTGCTCTGGTAGGACTCCTACCTAGTTCAGTTCGAAAGGTGGGCCAGCAAGTGGATTGTAATTGCAGTTGCAAAGGCAGCTGTCAGTCTTGTTTTTACTAAGTTTTATGTGCTTGGCATTCTCAGTTTCTTAATGCTGTCTTAATGTAGTTTTTATGGGAAATATAAGAACATAACAGAAACTTGAGAAAGCAGAATTACAGTCTGGAATGTCCTAGTGCCCTTAACTCACTGTGTTTTTATCTTAGGGCTTAATTGAATACCCGCCTCCTGGGAGTCAATTTGTAGACTTTGATGGGAATTTGATAGGGGTCCAAGGGAAGTGACAAAAGTACGGTTCCTTTGCTTCAGAGAACATACTGTTTTCCTCAACATTGTTTAATAAAGGTGCAACTCTGAGAGGATGAGCTCAAACAACTGTAAGAGGTTTACAGTATAATTTTCACAGGACAAGTTAAAGTAAAAAAGGGGCTCTAGTTTTTGTGTAAGATTCAAACAACCAGTTTATCAAGGCTGCCACAGGTCCAGCTGGCATTTTAACCTAACTTCTTTGCAAACTAAGCTGAACTGGGTTTTTGAGGGCTATTTCTGATAAGGGACTGATGCAGCTAAAGCAGAACATCAGTGTGTATGAATGTAGGTCACTGTTAATGAAGGCTGGTCAAGCAGAAGACCATTTATGAATGTGTGCAGGGTAAGAAAGAGTTGGAGGAGTCCTCAGTCAACCAAAGTGCTGCTGGTTCCTGGCGCCGTATTCATATATTGAATTATCCCAAGGTTCTTAGTTCTTGCTTTGAAGCCCCTTCTACTTGACACTCTTCAGAGGACACACATAAGCTTGGAGTATAGGACAAATACTGCATGCATAAAAACCTCCCAACACAGCATATAGTTTCAGTAATCATAATTATTTGCTAAAAGATAAGTGAGAGAGGATGGAGCAGCAAAACTCAGTTCTCAGAGCAGAATGATTCCTGAGGAAGATTAGTATATTCTGATGGCAGTTAAAAGAGGTTCATTTGTTAACATGCTGCAGAAGTGACTTCTAGTCACAGAATATGACTAGCAGTGTGGAAGCATAGAAGGGTGGAAACTGAGGAAACATGGAGCTGTGGCTCATGAGTTGGTCTGGCCCATTGGGCAGTAAAAGAAGGGTTGTGGGATAACTGTGTGGTATAATAGTAGGGCTAAATGTGGGACTGGAATTGCTGCTGTGGCTGTCATTAACTGATGTCCAAGGTCAAGAGGTTTGGGAACCTCCATGCTAAATTATTTCCTAAAAGTGGGCAGCTGTCACTCTCAGTGTGGATGCACTTTGAGTTCTTCCAAAGGACTCTTGTAAGTCAAGGAGATGACTGAGGTTTGGAACACTGAGCACATGAAGACTCCCTGTGTTAAAGTCCCGCAGGGGGTCAAGAACGTAGGTGAGCTCTTGCTTTTGCCTTTTTCTGTGTCTTAGCTCTTGGTAAACTTGAAGGCCAGGTATCCTTCTCAGCATGTAATTATTGTAAAGCATATATTAAGGCACCTGCCTTTCCCTTTGTGCAGCAGATGAGTTCTTGTGTGAACCCTAGAAATTTAAAATTTGGGCACCTTAGTGCATGGTGTGTAGGAACTTCAGCGTTTTACAGAATCTAGCTCTTATTAACTATGCTGCCTATCTGCCTCCTGGGTTTTCAGAGTATGTGTCTCCTCATGCCAAAATCCAGATCTAGGCATGGTAACTGCTGTGTTGTTTACTGTTGACAAGTTTGTGGGCAGCAGGTTTTATAGGCTGGGATAAGTCAGTACTAAAGAAGGAGATACAGTACAGCAAAAAGAGTGTTGTGGTAAGATCTGGTGCTCCACCAAGACGCCTGATTCTAAACCAAAACTGCATCTTGTGAGAATCCTGATCTGTGTTTTTAGTGTAATGGCAGCATCCTGCTAATGTCACCTCATGCCACCAGCAAGATAAGCGGTCCACAAAGTGGTTGGGCTCAACTGCAGCATGCTCCTGACTCAGATATGTGGAAGATGTGACCCTTCAAAGTGCAACTGTGACTCCTGCTGTCCTGGGAAGAGCATTGAGCTCCATCCACAGTCTTCTGAGCCCTGCTCTGTTCACTGACTATGGAGGCAGCACTGCACCCACCATCAGTCCCTAGCAATGGATGCTTCCTCAAGAAGCAGATGATGTCCTCCTGTGCACCTATGGAGGATGTCACTGTAATACCACTCTTTCTTTTCCATCCCTGCTGGATGCAATTTGTGAGAGCAGGTGCTCTAGGACAGAGGATGGAGCAGGAAACCTGAATGCCTCAAGGAAAGGGCCCTGCAGAGAGCAGGAGCTGGCGGGAGGTAACAGAGTTGGGAGCCATAGGGAGGGAAGGAACTTTCAGGAGCTGCTGGTCAGTGAATTAGCCACCCTCAGCTTCACAGCCCAGGTTACTGAGAATGGCCTGTGATTGGTTTTCTTGAAATATCAGTTTTATCCCTGAACATAAACCCTGATGACAAACCCCAGCCTGCAGTGCTTCTGCAGGAGGTGTTTGCCTCTGGGCCACTGCGTTCCACCAGGGGACTGGAAGCTGGGTTCCAGTCCCAGGGTCTGGAAGCAAAACACAGCTGCTGTGGAACCAAATGTGATCAATAAGATTCTTTCATTAGTTTTGCTGTAGTGTTCACTTGTAGTGTTTTTACTGATAAGTTTGCAGTAGTGCTCTGTGTATACAAGCTGTTCTGAACCTTGAGAGAAAACTACTGATGCAAGGCAGATCCTCTGTAAAAGGCTCCAGGTAGGATGGAGAGGGTGCAGGGAAAAATGTTTGGGCATATTGTGACAGAGGACAGTACCCTCAACCATGCTGTCCCTATAGCACCTCCCTTTGGGATTGCATTCTTTCTTCAATGTTCCTTACAGGGCAGGGTTTCTTTGTGGGATTTTTTCCTTAGTATCCTTACTTGAAGGCCAAGTCTTTGAACTTAAGACTTTGCTCAGCTGTACTCCCAAATAGGACATCGTTAGATGTCTCCTGGACATGCCTACTAGTTTGCAACTACGTGTTACGTTCTCTATTAGTTCCTGCTTTCTAGTAACTGGGATGGTCTTCTTACGTAGTAAACCATGTTGCACATACTGTATGTCATGCTAGATAAATGATTATTTTTTAACTAATAGATAGTAGCCCTGCTGTCATTCAATCTCTTTTTATTGTCTTTCTGGTAGATTTTAATTTCTATTTAGAGACCTTATACATCTCTCTTTGACCCCTTGACACACTTGTGAGATGGGCTGATGCCAACCTCATGAAGTTTAACCATGACAAGTGCAAGGTCCTATACCTGGGTCAGAGCAATCCCAGGCA
>JASSUY010031754.1:54986-76431 GCA_032466535.1 Forpus xanthops | reverse complement strand
GTCCCTGCCCATAGCAGGGGGGTTGGAATTAGATGATCTTAAGGTCCTTTCCAACCCTAACTATTCTATGATTCTATGATTCTATGACCCATTCTTCTTGGCTTATTCAGCAGACAGATGCAAGTAAACAGTTTCTCATACATATAGGTGAAGATGTCTTCTACTTTTTATTAATTCTTGTATTCACCCATTGCAATCGAAGGACTATGGAGTTTTTGGGGGGCTGTGTGTGTTTTGTTCTTTTTTTTTTACACATTCTGTGCTTATTTTCTTCATATACTTGCCCTGTACAAATGAACTAATGGTAGCCTTTTTCATTTTTTTTCTAAGACTACCCGTGTCATACCTTTTTTTGATACAGCCTGTCTCTGCATTGCCCTTTTTTATGCGTGCTGCTGTTGATAAAAATTGTAGATATAAACTGATCAAAACACTTAACTAGGTACCATCTATTTGTATCACACATTGTTCTCCATGTTTCCTGGCTGGTGGAAAATGTATTTCGCTCCTTGATAGCTGCAGTGCATCACGTAAGTATCCTCACTGAACTAGCCATGATTTCCAGAACTACTCCTCAAGAGATTAAACCTTAATCAGAACTTGTCCGTGAACCACAAAGATCCAGTTTAAACTGTTGCTGTTCTGTGTATTACCTTCTGCTTCTCTTTTTAAATTCCACTGTGGAGCCCCGGTCCCTAATTAAGAATCTGTCAGGTCCCCCTGGAATCCTTGTCTTTTCTAATTACTATTAACCTTTTTTCATTTGTATTACTGGAGCACTCAGAGGTTTCAGTTGGACACTGAGGCCTCTTTATAGTAGGAGTCATACAGACATATGAGAAGAAGAGCTCCTATAAATTAATTGTTGGTCTGTGAATTCAAGAAAATGAAGCAAATACTGGAGACAAAAATATGTAACCTCTTTATTCTGCTGGCTTTGTGTACATGCAATCTACTTTTTATTTTGCTAAGTAATTTTGGAGTATGACCCTACTTTAATTTCATTTTATTTATCCTTTCTCTCTGAATGTATCTGCCATCTTTCAGGCAGGTTAAGATTGAACTGCCTGTGGTCTGCTTGTGTTATCTTCTGTTACATTCTGAGTAGTCTGTGAGGCTGTAACTGTGATCTGAAGAGAGAAAGGTCATGCTCCTGAGCTCCCTATATGTAAAAGATGCAATATACCTTAAGTATGATTTTAACACAGACTTTGCCTGTGTAATGGCACTTTGAGATTCTTTCAAGGGAGCTGATTTTGTTACACATGTCCCTCACTGTGTTCCTCAGCCATCTGTAGGAGAAGGTTGCCAGAATCACTTAAGATTTCCCAGGTAAATAACTTAATGGGTTGGGTTCTTTTTATGAGATCATTAATACCTTAAATTTCTAGCAGGGTGCAAATGCTAAGATATTTTTACATTCTTTACCAATATGCTTCTGTCTTCTGTTGGGTAAAAATGCCACTGTAGCCACAGAGCAGAGAAAATGCAGCCTGCTTCTTGCATTGCTTCTGCAGTCTTTTTCTTGTTTTGTGAGAGAAGAAACGACATTTTAAAAGATTTACTGCAGCTTATGTTACTCTTTTGAGGGAAGATGATTTTTAACTGGAAGCATGCATTAGAATGCTGCCAGGGCTGTGGTCTCACAGAGGTGCTTTTTGGTGTATATATAATTTAAAATCCCAGACCGGGCAGAGGACAATTTGGAGGGTTTGGGTTTTGTTTGCTTGTTGTTTCTTTAATTGGAAGTTTTTGCCCTCCTCTAAGATGTCCCTCTTTTTCCTCCTCTCCCTCCTTTTTTCCCCCTTTGGCGTAATTCCAGACATTGTGCGCTCTTGTATGAATTACGTGCAGTTTCTTAGCAGGTAGCAGTATATATATCTAGGTTTCTTACAATTACTGAGTTCTATGTGTAAGGTGTTGGGGACTTTGGGAATAAAGTGCTAATGTGGATTATGTTATAAGGCAAGAAATTTGTTTAAGAGAAATACAGATTTACTGTGATTGCTTGTTAGAGATTATTCTTATTTGGAGAGTGGAAGTAATTTTCTGAAAAGAATGCAAAGTGACCTTCACAAATGAAGTAGAAGCAACCAAGAAAATGGTGGGTGCAAAAAAAGGAGGTGAGGAAGTATGGCCCTATAAAGGGACATAAGCCCCTGTTGTTATGCAGGTAAAGAAAAAAAGTTATAATTGCAACTGTATAATTATTATATAAATATTAGGACTATGGAGGAGGGAGCATACTGGAAGCATTAACATGGAACTGCTAATAGGATTCTGAGGAACCTATTTTAAGAAGGGATGTTGGCATGATAGACTAAGCTTGAGATTCCTAACTAGAACTGAGATTCAAAAGCATAACAAGCAAGAGGGATGAAGCTCATGATGTTTCCAGGAGGGCTGTCACCACTTGTATCCTTTCCAAACTTCCTGGATTTATCTTTTGAGCTGCTGTACTCAGAGAGGACTTCTTTGTCATTCCCTTTACATTTTAGTATAGTAAAAGAGTTGTTCTTAACCCACAGTGGTTTATCATAATACCAATTTGAGGAATTTGTGTGTGTGTGCATGTGCACACTTGCTTGAGTAAACAAAAATTCTTCAAGTCCTCTCACTACCAAATTCCTTGTATTACAAAACAGTGGCTTTTATTTAAAACTCATTGAAATTTTACATTTAGAAAATGATGGTTACTTGTATTTTAAACGCCTTTATATGAGGTTCTCCCTGTAATGCTCTTGTATTTGTTATTTTTATGGTATCCCAGGGCCAGAGATATCTTTGATATTGTATAAATCTGTGTGAAGGCACTACCTTGGTTTCATGTTGATGCAGTGTTTGCATTCAACCTTATGCAAAGTTCGCAGTGCTATAGAGGTGTATTATGATTGTGAGTTTATGTAGCTTTGACATATGTGTGCATCTAAGGACACTTCCAAATGTAATGCATAATCAAAGGATATGACACCATGCATTGCCGCTTTTGCTTCCAATGACTTTCAGTGGATTCCTATGCTAAGCTTTCACCTTCCAAAGCAACGAGGTGACGTGGGCTGCAGGTCTGGTCATCTCCCAGTTTGGGCAATGCTTTGTTTGCAGAACTGCATAGAAATCAAAGAGTTTGCTGTGAAATAATGCATATGTACACACAGAATCACAGAATTTGCATTAAGCAGTAATAAGTTACTCTATGGCCCTAAAACCCATGGAGCTGGCTGCTTTTCTGTGGGAAGTCTACACTCTCAGGGTAAAGGCTGAACTGGAGGCAGGTTGAACTGAAGGCAGTGTGAATATGGCTTCAGTACGTGGCTGCGCTGGCAAAAGCTCTTTTAAGTTCAGTCAAGGTTTTCCTCTTTGTGTTTCTTCTGAGGCAGGAAGAGGCTGTTGTTTCATAAACTATCGATAAACAAAGCTCATTAACGTCAGACCCTGGAGTTGGTAAATTATTAACTCTAGGTACTGACATTTTCCACCGAGATCTTTGGGGTATTTCTGAATGTATTTCCTTGTTATTAAACCGACGCTTAAAGGTGAACCCAGGTCAAAACCAGGGTAGCCCTAGTAGCCCCCCAGACCCGTGGCCACCCGTTTCGTGGGTGTTTTACCCTGTGCCCAGTCCGCCCTTACTGCAGCCGCGGGGCGGGACGCCATCCCTGGGAGGGGCTTTCGCCTGGCCACCCCTCAGCTCCGGGCCCGAGGGACCGCCTCGCCTCAGCGTGCAGACCAAATCGTTAATGACACTGCGGCGTGTGGATTATTAATAATAATTAAAAATACTTAGAGGTCTGGGCGCACTCCCGCTGACGTCCCCGCCTTGCCTCCACCGGCAGCGTCTGGGCCTGCGCCTGCAGCCGGGGCGGGGCGGGCCGGGCCTCGCCTCCCTCATCTGCCCTCCCCGTAGCTCAGCTCTGCTCAGTTCAGTTCGCTTCGCTTCCCCTCGCTTGGGTAGAGTTGCCCGGGGCTGCGCCTGGCCGGGGCACCCCAGCCCTCGTTCTTGCTCGCCGCCCACTGCCCTCGTACGCCATTTCCTGTGCTCCGTGTTTACTTCCCGGTTCAACCCCTTCACTGAGAGCGGTCGGCGCTGCTGCCTGCGGAGGGAGCGGGAGGGTGAGGTGAGGAGAGCCGAGCCGCTCCGCGCTGCGAGGCGGGGAACCGAGTCCGCCGTGCCGGTCCTCGCGCTGAGCCATCCACCTCTTCTCTTGCAGGTGTACCCGGAGCCGCGGACGGAGGGCGAGTGCCTGAGCAACATCCGCGAGTTCCTGCGGGGCTGCGGTGCCACCCTCCGCCTGGAGGTGAGTCTGAGCCGGGGGGCTCGGTTCGATCCTCGGGGCTTGGGGTTTTCCTGCTCCTCTCTGCTAGCACGGTGCTGCGGGAGCCGGCGCTGCCCTCCCTTTGTGCCTGGGGACGCGGGGCCGGCCGGTGGCGGGCGTCTGACAAGATGGTGGCTGCCGCCCCTCCCCTGGCTGCGGGCCCGGGGGGCGATGGGGGAAGCAGCCGCTGCCCTTAGGGGGGCTGCCCGACGGGTCTGGGTGGCGGCTGAGCCTCGTCCCGGCCTACATGGCGGCGGGTGGCTTAGCTTCCTGACAGCGTGAGTGTGGGATGTGCGGTACCTCGTGGAGGGAGCGTGGAGGGGCTTCCTCACCCCTTCTCACCCAACGCTGAGCCGGGTGCATCCCCTCCCTCTGCCAGGGCAACGTGGGGCTCCCTCTGTGTGTGTGGTACTGGTCTGATTCAGGTGTTGGTAAATCCTTTGCTTTTCTGTTCAAGCGGGTTTTTGGTAATAAACGTCTATATTTTACCCGTTTTATTTCTGAAACTGACTCTGAAGCGCTGGAGATGGCTTATAAAAGTCAAGTTGCTAACAGCCAAATGAAATACTAATTAAAAGAAAATGGCAGTCACTGTTCCCTCTGTTAAAATTTATGTTACATAAAAGCTCAGCAAACTGCCATATTTTTCCGAACATGCATTCACAGGGTTGCAAATTAGGTAGTCGTATGTTACCAGTATATTTAGCTATAGCAAGTACATACTGCTGTCGAGTTTACTTGATGCTTCTGTGTGGGAAGGAACCAATGCGATTAAAATCAGGTTCCAGCTTCTCTGCGTTGGAAAGTGAGAGGTATTATCATTACAGTTCTCAGAGGCAATTTTTTTTTGGTGGAAAAAATGGTTCCTAGTGCTTCTGAACTCAAATTAGTGAAGTGTTGCCTTAATTAGCTCTCAGGTTCTTACAGCAGCTCTGGTTCTCCCTGTGATTTTGCTAGGCAGTAACAGAATATCATTACAAAGATTCTGGTTGCTTTCCTGAGGCCTCTGAGTACTGAAATACCATTAATTTCACTAACGATACTTGCAGGACTTGCATTTAATCTTAGGTCAGTCATGGGGAAAGATGAAAATTGAGACAGCTTTTTGCACTGTTTCTTATGAAAGATGACCTTACGTTCTTACCTGCCTTTCTTTTCTTCCTCCAAATAAGCAGAATCTGCTAGGATTTGTGGGGAGTAAAAACAAATTTGGAAATATTCAAAAACTAGATTATGGAGTGAACTGTGTATTAAGTCAATCATTCCTTTTTGCCTTAAAGCAGCTGTCTCTTCATTTGTCTTTTCTGGGGCTGCATTAAGTTTTTAAGTTTTGAACATCCATGTGTGAGAGCTGAACTAACATTCAAGTAGTAGACAAGCACAAGCTAAAAGGAACTGGAGAGGGAGGCACTTAAAATCTCAATTCGGAAATAAACCGAGTATTGCAAATGTTAGAGCAAAAGGGTGGAAAATGTACCATTAATATCCCTTCTCTCCCTTTGCTCATTTCCTACATCAGGGCTCTCAGCTTGAATTTTTTGCAATTGTCACTGAGAATAGTCATGGAATTGCAGTTCAGTCTCTCTTTTTTAGTTACAGAAAGCTTTTGTCAACTCTTTTCCTCAGTGACAAGAAAATGAAGAAAAATTATTAAAAGAGAAGATAATTCTGGACTTACACTCAGAGCCTAAACGTTTTTTGGGCACAGTCAGATTGGTTAACCTGGCCTGAGGGGTTTTCAGCAAGATTCCCGGAAACTCCTTTCTTACATGGAGTTAAGTGGCTGCAGTAGCTTCCAGCTCAGCATGTTGGAACAGGAATTACTCCCAAGCTACCAGAAGGGTTCAGAGGCTGGCAGGAAGGGGCACAAATGCTTGGGCTTATGGAGCCTCCTGCGTGTGTATTTACAGCTTGTACCTTGGCTGTTCCCTGTTGTTTTCTCATTAATTTTTCCAACCCCCTAGCTGTGGCCAGAGATGAGAGGAATGGCAACCTGGATTCAACCAGTGGGTAGCTGGCAAGGGCCTCTTGGCCGTACACTAATCCTGGGATCTTTCTTCTGTGTCCTTTAACAAGGTGTGAGTCAGCCCTTGTGGATCTCTGCCTTCTTCCCTTTGAGAAGTGGGGAGATACCATAACTCCTCTATGCAGTGCCTGTGTAATGCTTCCTTAGTTGCAGTCAGGTTTAGAGATTGCATTGAGGAAAGAGTGAGAAGAGTGTCTCTGGAAGCAGTGGAGGTGGGGGGTGTTGTGTGTGTGTGTTGTATTTTCAGAGAAGGCAGATGAGCTAATGCAGAGTTAATGGTGAGTATAAATTTTTGACAGTAGTGGGAGTGGGTGGGTGTGTGTGATACCTTCAGTGGTAGAAACATTTGGATGATACAGGCATCAGAGGAAGCTCTAGAGTGGTGTGGAGAGATACAACCTTGTTCCGTACGCTAATCTGGTACTTTTCCTAGCAGATATTCCACAGTGTGGAGTTTTGCATGGCTTTACAAGGGATGCACTTGAGCTTAATGCTGAATCTGAATTATCTGTAGTTAGACCAGGTGATTTGTGTGTAATTTTGGGAGTAGGGTAGAAACACAGTACTGGTTGGGTTAGCCTGGCTTCAACATCTCACAGACACTGCTTCTAGATCTGAACTCATCTCGAAAGTAGTAGAATTGTATTTTTATGAAGCTGTGTTTGAGCACCTTGCCTTGCTGGAGCTCTATGCAGTTTCAGCTTTGGTGATTTTGTTGTGGCATGTTTGGGACCTTGGTAAACTGCCATGGTTAATGGAAAATGGCCCAGCAAGGGATAGTGGCTTTGAGATGCTTTAAGATGTATCATGTTTTTTTTAGAGGACATGTTCACTGTTGTCTATTTTCCCTAAAAATAAAGGGTGGAAGTGAGAAGCCTTGTTGGTTTAGAAATACTTGTGTCTGAAAGTTGTTCTTCCTCTTACTTCCCTGTAAGTTTGGGATGTTAGAAAGATAATAGGGTATTCAGAAAGGATATTTCAGATTGTAGTGAGACAGATTGCTATTGCTCAGAGGAAACGAGTGGCTACCTTTCCACAGCCCCCAGTATTTTCAGATGTTCAAGTGTTCCAGAGAAGAAAAAAGAGCACTTAATATAGAGCTTGCAACAGCCCTTTGTAAGATGAAATCTGAAGGAGAGCAAATTTAAACAACCAGAAGAATATTTTTTGTTGTTGTTGTCTTTTTTTTAATACAGGTTTTGTGTATGCAGATGCAAAGAGCTGAGACCAGTTAATGCAAAAATGTTCCTAAGATCTCAGGCAGGGACTGAATTTGCAACTCCATATTGTTTTACCCTTCTGGAAGTTGTTAATTCTTACTTAGAATAATTGTAGCGTTGAGTAGTTTATTCTGCTCTGAAGCTTCACTGAATGTCTGCATAGGAGGAAGGGACTGTAGAACAGCTGCCTATATTGTCAGCACGCAACTTAGTGTGAGCTTTTTCTGTAAGGAGAAGACATTTGCTCTATGCTGCTCTTGCCATTTTTGTTTTAAAAGCTGTTCCCACCCCATCCCCCCAGTTTCATCTTTGTGTGGGATGACATTTAACTGTACTCCCTTCTAAGAATGATCTGCTTTTCAAAACTGGGTCTAGAGAGTTGTGGTACGTGATGGACATTGTTCTAGAAGAATATCAGTAGGTCTGTGTAGTTGAGATGGAGCTCACTGCAGGTATACAGTATCTTCCACACAAGTCTAGCAGTAGAGACAGAAAGGAAAAGGTGATGGTGACAGAGCATTTGTTCTTACCTGAGCCCTAAAAAGTTTTGCTCTAATGATTATCTTATACCTGTGTTACGTTACTCCAGTTTTGTTCCCTTTAAAAAGGAGTTTCAGCTTTCCGAATATAACACACTAAGGGCAGAATGTTTGATACATCCTGTGAAGAATACCAGCCTCTGTGTGATCTAATTCTATGAGTAGAGTGTTGCAGCATTTTTCTACTGTCTTTCATCAAATAAAAGATGAATGCCAGCTTATCTGCAAGTATCTAATGTTAGCAGGTTTCTCGAGCTCAAAAATGTTTTGTATTTCTTACTCTTAGACTGATTGGAAAGATGGCAGCTGGCTAATAGAAAAAGATAGACAAGCCACAGATATGAGAATCTTTTCTGTACCTGCCAAGAGACCTCCTTGCCTCTGGGATTCAGGCTTGTCATTTTATTACAGAGGCAGCAATGCCAAAGCCAGGATTTAATTTCTACAGTAAACTAAATAAAAAAGAAATAAAGCAAACCTGGCAGTCTGAGAAGATCCTGTGTATGTTTATTATTAAATCTCTCGTACAGGAAGGATTTGCCCTTAAGGTTCAGAGCGCTGAATGCAAATTTGGGAAATAGATTTCATAGCTCTTGAGATTTAATCAAGATATACTAATGTCTGTAAGTGTCTGTAACACGGTGCTAGCCTTGTGGAAAAGTTTGTAAGGGGTGCCAATGTCATTCTGTTAGACCAACTAATCTTTAAGGGAGCAAACTTGAATGTCTTCTTCCCTCATACCCACCCCTGCCATAGCAGTTCATCTATTCCATGGTGCTCCTTCCCTTTGAGCTTTGCGTACTTCTTTAGATTGCTATAGCTACAGTCCTACCACTACTCTGGCCTTGGAAAGGTCTTGTGCAAGTTGGCTTTCAAAGACCTATTTGTGTCAGGAAGGTGTAGAGCTCTGTTGCGAGTGTGGATAGACTCAGCTGACATCTGTTTGTTAATTGAGAATGATTAGGATTTTGAAGAGCTTTAGGCCCATCATATGATAATACAGAAATTCGATCCCCACCCACTCCTTTCAGCCCTTGTTCAGACTATCATCTTTATTTTGCCATGAACAATATTTTCTTTAGATTTCCTCTAGGTTTTATTCAACAGAAAGCTTTTCTAATCCAGAATGTGTGCTGCTGAATGCCTTCATGATTCTTTGTCATACGCATTTTTCAAAATGTTGATGTTATAAATTCACCATTCTTTGCTTACAGACCGCACACTGGAAAGTTTTATTTGGAGGCTGAAATCTTGCTTGTAGATTTTTTTCAAATGGGGAAAAATTGCACAATTTAATCTTTAATAAAATATATGTCTGCTGTATTCCTTCCCTTCCCCTTCAATTTCTTCTTGTTTGGAAAACTAACCTGAACAGATAATATTTACAGCAAAGTGCCCTGTATCACTGCAACTCATCTTGTAATACTGACCTCCAACTTGTGACTGCCCCTTGCCTCAGTTTGTGTCCTTTTTCTCATGTGTTATTATGATGATTCTGAAAACCATTGTTATATACAGGTTGTTCTCAGGTCTCTTCTATTTCATTTGTTTTGCCCATCACATACAATGGAGAACTATAGCATGACTTGTATGATTGGAAGGCCATGTTAGCACAACTTGGAACCTTGCTAAGATAGGAATATGGTATTACTTGACTATTAATGTTACTTTCTTATGATGTGAAGGATTCTTAGGATGTGCTAAGCAGTAGTCTGTGTCTGTGACCGTGTTTCATGTGTTCACCAATTCTTTGTATTCCCACTGAGGAAAAGTCTTTGAATACTACTTTTAAGGGTGTTTTACAAATAGAATGATAGAAAAATATTATCTTTTTAAGGTCACACCAGTTCCTCATCTTGTATATTGCTTGTACATAGTGTCATGAGACCTAAGGAGGCAAGAGCATATGGTATTGTACAGGGTAGAATGGTAGTATTAGAAGCTGTTAAGGTTTTATTCAGTATAAGGTAGTCTAAAAACCAAGTATGCATGGTAGCATTTCAGATCCTTCTACTGTTCCCTGTTCCCTTAAACCTCCCTTCTCTTCCCTGGAGAATTAATGATGTGGTTCTGCCAAGCTGGTTGCATTCCCAGTAGTGTGGTATTCTGCTATCACTTTTTAACTGAAGTGACTCCAGCGGCTTTCATTAAACAGGAAAAATGTGTCTCCTTACTGGGGTGTGTAGTCAGAAGTACCTGATATTGAATATTAAAAGACATCTTAAAAAAAGCTAGCAAATAAGTGGATTACAAGTGTGCGCTTTTGTACAGAGTACTGTAACAAAGGGGAGTTGGAGAAAGTGCTAGTATTCTTTTGGCTACTTAAGCACTAGATTACATATTTTCAAAGTAAAAAATAATACAGAAATTTTGAATTGGGCCATAAATATTTTTCTTCCTGCCAGTTCTGGTGTATTATGTGCTGGTGTGATATTTTTAACACAAAGATGTGAGTGTGCACATAGAGTAAGTCTGGTGTGATGGGTCTGCCATGGATGCAGGTCTGTTCATCTTTGCTGTGTGGGCCATGTGTGAGGGTGAGTGTGGCATGTCAAAATATATCCAGAATGGTTTGGTCATGTCTTGGAGTCAGTATGTACAAGGCAGGTTGCGATGGCATGCTGTATTTTGCTGTAAATGCTACCTAGCATCTTAGCTTCAGCTGGAATGTGGGATAGAGTTAATTTATTTTTTCCCCAGTAACTGGTAGAGTTTTTGGATTTAGGATAAAAGTAATGTCAATAGCATACTGATCCTTCAGTTGTCTCTGAACAGTGCTTGCCCTAAGCAAGGACTTTACAGCTTCTCATACTCCCTTGCCAGCAAGCAGGCTGGAGGTGCACAAGAGTTTGTGGGAGAGCTGAAGCCAACTGACTGGAGGGATATCCCAGACCATATGGTGTCATGCTGAACAATAAAGCTGGGGGGAGTTGGGCAGGGAGGGGTGGCCTGCTGCTTGATGACTGGATTGAGCATCAGTCAGCAGGTGGTGAGCAACTGCATTGTGTATCCTTTTATTTTTTATTTATTATTATTTTCCCTTCCCTTTCTGTCCTGGTAAGCTATCTCAGGCCATGAGCTTTAGTGTTTTTTTATTTTTTCCAATTCTCTCCTCCATCCCACTGGGGGGAGTGAGCGGGTGGGTGCATGGTTAAATCACAAGACTAGTATGGAACTGTTCAGAGCAGTTTTGTACATGAGTTGCTCTGTGGTTTGGGAGAGGCTTCTGTGTAACTGTTTCATTTGTGGCATCTGTTTGGATCTTGAGAGTAAAATGAATCTTCATCAAGCAATTAAAATGTATTGTGCTATTAATCCACAATAGACAGAAGATTTCAGCATTGTGTTTTTATGCTCAAATATAGCAGACTATTTCCACAAAAAGATTTCAGTTGGTCTTTGATAGAAGAGTTAATCATGTGAGGGAAAGCATGAAACTAGGAAAGAGGCTGGGAGAAAAGGGTGGGAAGGGAGGGCTGGAGGGGAGAAGACATTTAGGCAGAGCTTCTGAGTCCCTGAGGGAGACAAAGGGAGAAGAGGCTGCTTGCTGACTTAACACTGTTCTCCTGACTTGTCAGAGGAAGTCTTGCTTCTTCCTCTCTAATTTCTTTAGCCTTCTCCTGTCTTTCAGCTCTTTGGTATGCAGTACAGTGAGGAAGGGCTCATCTGCTGGGTCAGATCTGTGGGACAAGAGACTTATGGTTAGTCCTGAGCAAGGAGCAAGCTGAGCTGGTGTGAAGACAGCTGTTGGGAGGAGAGCAGCTGAGCAGCTCCATCCTTCCCAGCAGGAGAGCAATACTAGGTACGGTAGGTTAGCTGGTGAGAAAGGGGAAGGGAAGAAGCATCAGGGCAGGGCTGCACCTGCTGAGAAGCTAGTGCTGAGCTGTGAAGTGTGTGTTTCAGAAGGCCTATCTGTGTACATGTCCAGGCCTGCCTGCCTGCCGTTTTCCTTCACAGAGGATGGCTATGGTCTCATTAGTTGCTGTTGTGGTTTTTAAGAGTGACTTTTGAAGTTGGACTACATACACACACTTCTTTTGAATAGTTCTGAAGACCTGTAAGAGATTTTTTTTGACTGTCAAACATACTGAAAATAGAAATGTAGATAAATGTTTGCTCTACAACTACACTTGTGTATACTGAACACAGTTACATTGTTATCACATGTAGCTAAATTTACCACGCTTGTGTGTGGCAGCAGAACAGAAGATCAACCTTTATATAGAGTGTGCTATAGGTGGGTGGTATTCTGCTTGAAGAAAACTTGCAATAAATGTGCAGATATAATGACAGGATTGTATGATTTTAACATGATTTTAGGCTAATAAGGTCCTTATAGCTGAGGTGCATCCTGCAGTATAGGAGATGCCAGTGCTTGGCAGCTGAGCTTGGAAAACCTTCTCCTCTTGTGACAATGACCATGTTGTATGTCTCTAGCAACAGGAGGAATTCTAGCAGAATGGTAGCTTTGAAGATTACCTGGGGTGAGTACCGCACAGAAGGGAGCCTAGCTGTGCAAAATGGGCTACTGCTTTTATTTACTGTAGTCTCACCAGAATCTTCTGGTTTTACTTGAGACTTAAGAGTCAGCGTAAATCACTTCAGTTATATGAAAATGATGCAATATCAAATCTAGGTTTTCTGTGACTTCCTCTGTTTCCTAAATTATTCCAGCTTTGCAACTGTTCCTGACTTCTGCTTACATGTAAATATCTTGGCATGTGTGGGAAAGGTGATATGCATTCTGCGGTGGAGAGGAGGTTTCACAGGCTTGATTTTGCAAGACTGTGTTGATGAGAGAAGTGCCTTGCTCACTTCCTGTAATTGAAAGGAAAAGGAATATTAGAATATGGTGATTTTTCCTTAAGGGGAGTTAATCTTATCTCACTGTAATCAGCTGGATATCCAGATATTGCTAGCTCCCACATGTTCCAGCTTGAACACTCGTATTTTGCTGTAGTTAGCTGTGTTTGGATGTTTCATTAGATGCTGGCCTGGTTCTGTCAGTGTTACTGAGAGCTGGAGTCTGTCTGTGTGGGAATCATTATGCTTTGTTTGACACTGCCAGTGATTTTTTTTCATGTCTTTTAGAAAACACTGAAAAATTCCAGGTAATGGAGAACATTGTAGTGCTGTGAAAACTTTAGACTGTTACTGGAAATAAGCTGTCTTCAGCTTTGTTCCTTCAGTTCATTGCCTGTCTGTTGAAGCCAGCAGGATCTAGCTGTTTGGGTAACTAGAGGGCAAGTGAGGAGTGAGACTGCTCTGTGGGAAGACGTGGGATGTTTCAGTAGGTGGCAGTCCTTCTCTAAATCAGTCCAGGGCCAGTGGTGAAGCAGGGAGAGAAGTTGGGGGGGATGGGGGGGTGGAGAAAGAGGGAGCAAAAATTTTCTGTCAGTGCCATCTTGTGGGCCAAGCGCAAATACCCGAGCACCGCTGTGTTAGAAAGCGAAGGGATATCCCTTCTGATGCAAAATAGTCTGCTTGTGGTGTGTCCTTGGGTGTCTCTATCTCCCTGTCAGCCTTTGCTGGGGAAGTGGAAGAGTCCATGTTTGCCTTTGGGGCCAGTGGGGAAGGGATAAGGTTATCTCAGAGTACCCTGTGCTTCCTGAATGGCTGGGACCAGAGCTCATATTTAGCATATGAAAACCTGGTTGCTCCTTCTCCCCCCTAAACTTCAGCTGAATTAAAAGCTGTCTTCTAGTTGTTGACTGTTGCATATTTTGCACAGTGTTGAGTGCTTTTCTGTTTCATCATCCAGTTGGCTGCGCTTCTTTGAATGGAGTATTTAAAAACTATTAAATAGTAGTTGGTTTTGTGTCCAATTTAGAAACAAAACATTAAAAACTGATCTAAGCCCCTGCTCCAATGCAAATCCTCAGTGCTGCTTGCTTCACCAGCCCTATAAAAGGCAGCGTGCAGTAGTGCAACTGCCTTATGAAGACAGGCTGAGAGCTGGGGTTGTTCAGTGTGACACAGAGGAGGCTCCAGGGAGACCATAGAGCAACTTCCAGTACCTAAAGGGGTCTACAAGAAATCTAGAGAGTGACTTTTTACAAGGACATGTAGTGACAGGGCAAAGGGGAATGACTCTGAGCTGCAACAAGATAGATTTAGATTAAATATTAAGGAAAAATCATTTACTGTGAGGGTGGTGAGGCACTGGCACGGGTTGCCCAGAGAAACTGTGCCTGCCCCATCCCTGGCAATGTCCAGGGCCAGGTTGGATGTGGCTTGGAGCAACATGGTCTAGTGGAAGGTGTCCCTGCCTGTGGTCGGGGGTTGGAACCAGATGAACTTTAAGGGCTCTTCCAACCCAAACAAGTCTGTGATTCCACAAAAAAAATAGAGAGGGATGGAAACCAAATAACAAATATGTGCCATTATTAGCTGGTCTACTTCCTGTTCATGAAGGACATCTTCACAGATCTTCTCTTGTTAGTGCTGAGTGATATTTATATATAGGCTGTGGCAGCGCATGGATTTAGTTTAGTGAAAGCTGCAGTGGGAACACACCCCTTAGCCAGGCATCCACCAATTCAGTGTTTTACTTTCCTTGTAACTCTGGCAGCAAGTATGTACTGCCCCAGTATTACTTCTATTTCATCTAGATGAGTTTGTGTTTCATGTTAGTTTCTAATGAAATATGAGCAGAAACACCCCCTGTCTTGTTTTCAGATGAACTGTCATGTTCCCAGTTAACTGTTCATTGCTTCCCTACCATTTTCTGGTGGGTTAGATTTCTTTAATTCCAGTGTAACTGACCTCCTGAACCATATCAGAGTGGATCAGTTGAGTGTTTGTGGCACAAAGGGCATAGCACAGAAGGGAGGGAACTAGACCCTCCTCTTTTGGCAGTGGCAACCCAACCTAAAATAAATAGACTTTTACTTACTGTTCATTTGGATCAGACTATTCTTCAAATGCTTTGAGTTCATTCAGTCAGTACAAAACAAAGAGACTGAGAGAGGGGGTGGAATTTATCATGCCCCACAGACCCCCACTTGTTCACTTCATTAATGAATAAAAATGAGGTTAAGAAAAAGACAGTTCCTGATTCTAAAATCTGTTAGCAGAAGGTGCCTGGAAGCAGTTAGAAGTATTTGCGCCTGCCGATTTAAAACTTCCTATTTGTAAAAATTAACAGGGCTTCTGTGGAAAACATGTTGTATGTTACATGTATGTTTTGTATGTTTATTAGTGAAATAAAGTGCCTTAAAATGTACACATAAACTGATTACTATGCTTTGTCTGAAGGCAGCCTCAGTACAGAAATCGTAGAATTATAGAATCGTAGAATCGTTAGGGTTGGAAAGGACCTTAAGATCATCTAGTTCCAACCTCTGCCATGGGCAGAGACACCTCACACTAAGCCATGTCCCCCAAGGCTCTGTCCAACCCGGCCTTGAACACTGCCAGCGATGGAGCATTCACAACTTCCCTGGACAGCCCATTCCAATGCCTCACCACCCTTACAGTAAAAAATTTCTTCCTCAGATCCATTTAAACTTCCCCTAAGTTTGAACCTGTTACCTGTTGTCCTGTCACTTCAGTCCCTAATGAAGAGCCTCTCCCCAGTATCCCTATAACAGCCTTCCAGTATCTGAAGGGGGCCTATGAGGTCTCCACGCAGACATAGTTTATTATTTTTTATCACTTGATCAAATTATTTGTTTAGTGTGTATGTTAAAGCATTTAAGTGTGTGGAGATAGGATAATCTCTCAATTTTTTTTTTTTTTTATTCCTAAAGATTGATACCTTGTACTTAGGAAACTGCTCAAACTACAAATATGGAACAGAATGTTAATCTACACTCCTCTAATGTTTATTCAAATAGGCCATTTAAATCCATCCACCCCACAGGCTTGTGAGCAGTGTAAAGTAAATTGCAAGAAAATGCATTTTCACACCCTTTGCCTGAGGCTGGTTCTTCATCCTGGTGTCACATGAGCATTTTTGCAAAAGATAGCTTTCGTGGGTAATGTAGCTAAAGTATTTTCTGTAGTTGGCAGTGAAACTGGGAGAGCAATACTTCATTGTTAAGGCACAAAGTTGTTGTAATTAGCTTACTTTGATATTGTAAACTGCTGTTAGTTAAATTGACTGCATCTAAGTATTATTTATGGCCTAAATTAATGAGCTGGCTTGGAGTGCTCTGCAGTTTTGGAGACACCTGTCAACTTGTTGATTTCTTTCCTGCCCGTACTTGTTTATTGAAATGGCTTATCTCTTACTTCTAGCAAGCAATATCAACAAAGAATTATCTCAATCTGTAGCCTTCCAGTATCTGAAGGGGGCCTATAGGGATGCTGGGCAGGGTTCTTCATGAGGGGCTGTAGCGAGAGGACAAGGGGTAACGGGTTCAAACTTAAACAGGGGAAGTTTAGATTGGATATGAGGAAGAAACTCTTTAGGGGTGGTGAGGCACTGGAATGTGTTGCCCAGGGAAGATGTGAATGCTCCGTCCCCGGCAGTGTTCAAGACCAGGTTGGACAGAGCTTTGGCTGACATGGTTTAGTGGGAGGTGTCCCTACCTATAGCACGGTGGTTGGAACTAGATGATCTTAAGGTCCTTTCCAACCCTAACTATTCTATGATTCTATGATATACAATTAAGTGAATGATTTTTATTTTATTTATAGCTGTTGTCAGCAAATGCAGAAGAAAATGTAGATGTGCCTTTTAGAGAAATCCAGAAATCTCAGATCTCAGGGAATTACTCTTTCATGCAGAAATGAGAGAATATTGTAACTTAAAATGCTACAGTCTGTTTTTTCTAACTGACATTCTCAAGAGCGTATAATTTGGAGTTATTTTGCATATATATAAATATATTTTTTTTTTATTAGTTTAGCTTAAAGGTAGGTAAGTGGGTTACTTTTGTATTGTAACAGCATTTCAGGACCAGAAGAGCTATAGACTAACTTCTGCACACCATGCATTCCTCAAATCCTTTTAGGCTTTGACCACAGAATACTGTTATGCCAAACCCAAAAAGCTTTTTTGGACCCCCTCTGCATGTGCATTTTAGGAACCTTTCCTGGTTTCAGCTGGAAGGTTAGTTAGTGCTCTTCGTTTGCTCATTGGGTGGTCTCGGACTTTTCTTGGCTATGATTTAAGTCTTAGTTTTAAGGCAGAATTAGCGGCTTCTGCATGGACATTCTGTGGTGCTTTCTATAATAGAGTCGGATATTAGCAAATTTTTATTGGCTAAAGTGTCCGTAGTTTGACACAGCTCCTATGGACCTCAGTTGCAGCTGTAACCACTAAACATGCTGTAGAGGCGGGCTGAAGCCAGGCTGTGGTGCTGCTTCCAATGCAATTGTCAGGATGGTTCTAGGATAGCTTAAGCCCATTGCAGCAGTGCAGCAACAGCAGCAGTGACTCCATGCTATTGCTGGCATATTTCATGCCCTTCTCTTTTCTAGCACAGGGACTTGGCAGACTCTGAGGTGAGGTGATGCAAGGAGGTGGATTTAGGATGGTAGAAGTAACACTACTAACCTGCTCTCTCACTAAGTTGGCTTGCTCTGTGGGTCAGAAGGGACCTGGGGCTGGCCCAAAGTGGCAGTGGCAGGTACTTACAGTGCAGCCTCAAATTCGTATAAACTCTTGTTTAGCTCAAAGGCTTGGTTTCTGAGCAGCTGAGGAGACAGCAACAGATCAACTCAAATGAGGTGGGTTTTTTTTTTGGCGGTGGTGTAGCAGTGTTGTGGGAGATAGAAGGAATTTGTCTTTGCTGTAGCTGTCAGCTGGTTTCACTGTGAGACATTGGCTGCTTACCAGCAATACTTACCTTTTGATAACTGCAGTAAATGACACAGGCACCTAAACGAGTAGGTTTTTTGAGCTTCTGGCTCAGGGGCAGTACTGGTTTACCGCTACATCAGCGGCCTTGTTCTGCAAACTCAGTTCGTTTTGGAACTAAATCATAAACCTGGATCCATTCTGAAGTTGCTTTTAATCCAGGTAAGTGAAGTGATCTGCTTGAGTAACTTACAGAGTATGGGTGCACAGGATGTCTTGGATGTGGGAGATTTGGGGCTTGGGAATATGCCTTTACAGCATATTCTTTTTTTAAGGCTTCCTGATTGATCCTTTGACCAGCCTTGTCCTATGCACTGAATGGGGACAGAGATGTTGAGGGAAATGGTGATAGTTTGTTATTGTACAGTGAAAATGCAGATCATCTGCAGGTGACTCTAGATTTCAAAAAAGGAGGGAGGAGAAGCTTCCTGTGGCAGTGTGCTGGTTAGTGGGAGCAGAACTGTAGTCTCACCTGCTCAGTCTCTGCACCTGAACTGTCAGCTTAGCTGTTAGTCACGGTGATAAGCCCACGTTTTTTCTTTGTGCTGAGCTGGGAAGAGATGGGCACCTTCTCAACTGTTGCATTTTCTGAGTATTTGTTGATAGCAGAAGGATGATGTGACTTGGCTTCTGTACTAAGCTTTTGACAACTGTTTCTGTTTCTCCTCTCCCATTCTCTCTTTCTTGTTGGCGTTGTTTTCCCACTTCGCTTTTGAGTCCTGATCTTCCTTTCTGCATATTGTCACAAGTGATTTGACTCACTGTTTCCTCTCTTGCTGTCATTCCTAGCCTAGCATCATCTGCCTAACTCTGATTTCTGGGGTCTTGGAGACAAGCAAGTCAGTGTCATCCCTGCTCAAAGAGGAATGTTTTTCTGTCCTTGCTACTTGCAATAGACCAGCTCTGGTGCTGATCGGGCCCATGAAACAGCAGAGAACTACCCCAATAAAACAGCTGGTTTACTTCAGGCTTCAGCTGATTCAGGTTGCTGAAGTCAAAGGAGCCATGGGCTCAAAAGCTGGAGGAAATGGAGGGTGCAACTTTGTAGCTGAGATTGCTCTTGAGGAGTGAGTTTTCCAAAGGCTGGAGTTCTCTGTAACACTATCCTTCCCTTCCCTTTCCTTGCTTTCAGCTCTGTCTACTGGACCACAGCTCAAGTTAGTTATGGAGGCTTCCTTCTACAGTCAACTACAGAAGCCTCTCCAGAGGATGACATAAAATGAATGGGATGTTTGTCCCTTTGGGGATATGAGAGGAGACAGCATGGGCCCACATGTCTGAAAAAGTTTCCTAAAATTAAGTAAAACTTAGTCTTGGTAATGTCATTCTTGTACTCCCAGATCCTTAGTTCTGGATCTAACTCTTCTTTTATGGCATTTTGATTGCTTTCACTTGGAGGCTCTCTCTTTTGGCATTAGCGTCCAAACCCTGTTGAGACCTCCAGGAAGCATTCTGCTCCTTACTTTGCAAGCAAACTCCTCTGTGAATCTCTGACACGCTCAGTCTGTTCTAAGCATGTGCATAAGCTAGGTCAAAGAAGTGAATAAGACAAAGCCAAAGGGTCTTAAGGTGGTCAGAATGGAGTGGATATTTCTCATTTTGTTGTGTGTTTTTGTTTGTTGTTTTTTTAATTTTTTTTTTTTTTTTTTTTTACTAGGGGATCATTTCTGGTACATTTTGGGAAGAAGTTTCAACAGGGCAGAGAACTTCTTAAAATTTGGCTCCAAAGCAAAGGGAGCAGAAATGTATCAGGGTTTGGATTTCCCAAAGTTTAATTTTGGTAGATGTTGGGGCTTTTTTTTTGGTGTCATTTCTGGTAATGATGGGAAATTCTGTACAAAATACCGATAATGATACAGTGAAGCACAAGGCACATGCAATACATGAAAAATACCAGTTGAAATGTTTAACGTTTTGGAAGGCTTAAGAGAAAATCAAAGATCTGTTAATGGAAGGTGCTAGCATTAACAGGACTGGCTGTGGTCCTGCAGACTGCTGATCTGCAATAAAGCCTGTCAGGTATCTACCTGTGTCTCTTAAAGAGACTTTAACTATTGGGGTGATGTACTGTAGTGCTTGGCCCTTCAGATAGGTGGTTTTGCTTTCCTACTGAAAATCCTGAAGCTGAATTGAATTCCACCTAATTGCTACCTGTAATTGCTCTAAGGTTTGAGTCTGTTCTTGGTAGTAGTTAAGGCAAGTCTCATCAAGGAGTGTTCTCATTGCCTATTGAATACTAATAATTCTACTAGATAAACTACCCAAATGAAATAATTATGTTTTCATGGCAGTGTCTAATCTAAAGTAACTGTGGCAGTGCTTGAAGTAAGGTATGTTGAGGTTTGTTTGAAACAATCCTGATTTTAATATTAAGAAAATCCTTTCATCTTTGTGCATTTCTTTAGCTTCTGTAGAATATGGAGGCTTTGCAGTCTTGAAGAGGAGGCCTCAGATGCCCTTCCTTTGAGTTAATGAAGGATATGAATTGACAACATGAAACTATCTTTTCCTTTGTTTTCCTGCCCTTTAAACACTCTGCAAGGGACTTTATGCAACCACACATAGCCTGTCTTTTGAGGCACTAAGCTGTGGCTTTTGTGACGGAGACCTTTCTTGCTTGAGCAGCTCACAGAGAGTTGAGCTGCTCATCTGCTCTCTTGGCTTGAAAGAGATTTGGACAGAATACCTTGGGCAATGGTTGGGGTAGTAGGGTGGCCCTGGATGTGATAGTCTTGTGTTTGAAGCTACAGTGGCTTAATGTAAGACTGTGTAGGTTAAATTGTTTGGGAAGCACTCCGATCATGGACTTCAGGGTGGTGAGTTGCCATGAAGCTGAACTTGTGTTGCTTTGGTAGGATGGAGACATTACGTTACAGCTTTATTTGAAGCATGTTGTAGTAACTCCATTTGAATCAATGGCATGAAGCTAGAGATTATGATGTGAATGTAAGGAACTGCTTTTACAGCTGGTAAAAGATACAGTGGAAGCTACAGCTGCATGCTTTAACAGCAGTCTTCGTAGCTGTACTTCTTGTCTGGGTTCTCTAAAACAAACTTTGTTGCAGGGCATTAAATACAAGGAGTATATATTGTCCATGTGTTTGTTTTATCAGGCACAATCTGAGAAGAGTTTATATGTGCTCTGACTTTGGCTTGTTTGGAGACTTGTGCTGAATGCCAGTGTTACAGCCATTTGTGTCTTTAAAGTGGTGTTTATGATGAATTGTTTCTGTGGATGCTGTAGGTTAGAATCATAGGGTAGTTAGGATTGGAAAGGACCTTAAGATCATCTAGTTCCAACTCCCCTGCCATGGGCAGGGACACCTCATGTTAAACCATGCCACCCAAAGCTCTGTCCAACCAGGCCTTGAGCACCGCCTGTGATGGAGAATTCACAACTTCCTTGGGCAACGCATTCCAGTGCCTCGCCACCCTCACAGTAAAGAATGATTATATCCTTATAGCCAATCCAAACTTCCCCTATTTTAAGTTTTAATCTGTTACCCTTTGTCCTATCACTACAGTCGCTAATGAAGAGT
>JASSUY010031754.1:40633-54886 GCA_032466535.1 Forpus xanthops | reverse complement strand
CAGCGCCGCCGACCCCGGCGAGGGCCCTACCCCGGGGGCTGTGTGAGGAGACCCACCGCAGCCACCGCCCCCCGCGGGGGGGAAGCGCCGTCGCGGCGGCAACTCCGCCCTGTCGCGGGGGTGCCCCGGGGTGGGGGTGACGGGCCGAGGCCACATCATCTCCGGAGAGCGGCGCCGCGGGGAGCTGTGCCGGCGGGGCGGGCCGCCCAGCGGGGATTTAAACCTGGGAGGGACGGGACGGGGCTGCGTGACTCGCGGCAGGCAGGACGCGTCCCTGCAGTTCCTCCGTCGGTGCCGCCCGCGCCTTGGTGGAGGGGAGGCCGCCCGCAGACTCAGCCTGGCACCTGCGGGCTGCCCCGGCATCCAGCGGGAACCGGGGAAGCGACCAGCTCTCGGGAGGGTAATAGAGCGAGAGAAGCCGCTGGGAGCGCGGCTCGGAGCCCGTGCCTCGTGTAGCACGGGGAAAGAAGGGCGAGTGAAGTGCCAGATGTCGGAGAAGCCGCCTCAAAACTGCTTGGCTTGGGAGCAGCCCCAAAAGGAAGGGGAGGGTCAGCACTTCTGCGGCGATATCAGCCTGGAAAGCATAGCTGCGAGCGGTGCGGCAGGGCGAGGGTCAGGTGGGCTCCCTTCCTAGCCCGTGTGCCTCTGCTTTTCCAAGTGTAAGGATTATATATGTATATGTATCTGAGTACAGAGTCTTAGGATTGTATATAAACTTCAGTATTTGATGTTCAGAATCAGTTTGTCCTGACTACAAAGTGAGAAGTTTCTATGGTTTTCCTTTCTTAGAAAGATCCATTCTTTCCTACCACGTAGTAAAAATAAACTGCATAAAAGGCTTATATGCAAATACTCTTGGTATGAAAAGGCTTTGTAAATGCAAACGCATCACGCTTTTGGTAAATATAATTAACATTCTCATTAGGTGGCTGTAGGTGAGCTTTCACAGCATGTTTTCACTGGCTAAATTAAACTTACTTAGTATACCCATTAATTCTTTCATATTATATAGCTTTAACATTTTCTTTTATGTTGGTTAGGTGTTACTGTTTTTTTAATTCAGATGCCTAAGGGTTTGTGTTTGTTGTCTCTGGTATTTGAGAGAAGAGCAGTATGTGGAAAGTGAAAATAAGTCGTTTTCAAACACAGCTGAAGGCACTGTGAAGCTGTTCTTTTGAGAAGGGTGCTTAAATGTTGCTGTCCTATTTATGACATTAATCTATATGGTGTTTAGTGTGTTCTTTGCGGCAGAATTTGGCCTTGGTAAATGTCCATCAACTCTTCAGTATTTGAAGACAAACGTTTGTGGATACCTGTGCTTAAAGTCCAGAAGGTGTTAATTTGTTCTCACTTCTGGAGTCCCTGTTAGGAATTCTTGTCACAGAACTAGGAGCTTATTTTCCTTCCAGTACTGCAGTTTGTGTATCTCCCTTTCCTTAGCTACTTTTGAAATGCAGTGGTAATGCAGTTTTGAGTTACTACACTGGTCAATAGCAGGAGTGCGTAATTTATTAAATGGACTGGTTTACCAGTTATCAGCTTTATTTCTTGTAAGGACGGTTTATACTGTGTGTGGTAAACTGTGGCATTTCTTTGCTAAAATTTCACTTAATTTTAGTAATACTCTTTCTGAGATTTTTATTTATTTGTTTTGATGTAAGAGAAGGAAAAACTATGGGAGCTTATTGATTTGTTGATGAATTATTATTTATGAATCTGTGCTTCTTTAAAACCTGTCAGTGATACGTTGTTTCTACAGCCTTAAACTTCTTTTGCTTTCATGGGTAACTTTTTCTGTGCAGAACTTACATGAGGAATCTAAAAATGGTTCTTTTAAAGCATTTCAGTTGCTCATACAAAGCTTAAAATCAGGTAGCACAGCATCAGGTAGTGCATCTTGTGAAAAGTATTTTGAACCCATACTTATGAAATGATTTATTTTAAAAGGTTGTAGGCAGACTTACTCTTTTAATTAGACATCTGAGCAGTAAATTGTTTCCTCTTTCCCCCTCCCTGCCTCTCCAGAGCCAATGATCAGTTGTATGCTATGCATATCTTCCTGCAGTTAGAGTTTGTCTATATGTTCTTCAGTTGTCTCGATGTTACAATTTTTGGACATTTCAATGCATTTAATAAATTGCCCTCCCTTCCCACCAGCTTCTCAGTATACACCTACAGAGCAGAGCTGTGGTCTGCTCCCTCCCCCTTTTTTTTTCCCTCCTAACTGTTAAGTGCTTTGCGCTGCTAAATCACTGCTAGTTAAAAGATGTGGTAACATGTTGGGCAGTGTTAGTCTGTCTTGGCTTGTGTATCATACAGTGGGAAAACATTTCAAGTTACAAATGCGAACTGTTACTAACGTAACATACTTGAGTACAAGGAATTGGTGATCTTGCTGACTCAAAGTAGAGTGGTTATGACATTGCTGTACAGTTTTATGCATTTCGCGTGAAATAACAGCTTCATCTTTTCCCCTACAGGCAGAATACAACGCTTTAAAATGCTGGAGATTATCTGGGTGAAGCTAGAGATTACATTGAATGTGATTGAGTCTTCCGACATTCTGCTCCTGTGCTTCATGAGCTAAAGTATTTTATAAAAATGAAATCGGATACTTTCATGGATCTCCAAGTTAACTGTGTCCTGTGAAGCCAGAGAAGACTTTCTGAAGGAGGAGTAGCTTTATCACATACGTGGACTTCGGTTGCACTTTTTTCTTCATTTTATTTTGAAAGGCTGTCTACATGAAAGATGAGTCTGCATTTAAGATGTGATCTGTGGAATTAGGTGAATGAGAATACTTTTAATGAGCTGCCAACATTTATTTCCATCTGTGTTTCCAGCTTTTTTTTTTTTTAATACATAAAAAGTGAAGGACAAATATAAAGCATCGGAGCTGATGTGTTTCTGCAGGATCTTTATGTAAGCCTCTGTTGTGTGGATGTGGTGCTAAAGGACAAGCAATCTGCTTTTGATCAGCTGACTGTAACTGCAAAAGATAACCTTTAATTTAACGTAACTTGCAGCTGAAATTATTTTATGCTTTGGCTTGCACAGAATGAAAGAGAAAATTAAGTTTTACTGGTCAGTAGTGTTTTCTTGAACTAAGAAAGGGAAAATTACATTATCCTTGTTTTCATTGCAAATCAAGAACTGACAACATATTTTTCTTAGAATTTGGCTACTAGGGAGATCTCGGCAGAGTAAAGCAAGTCAGATGTCAGCAAACGACTCTTCTCCCCCATCCTTACAGAAGTTTTCCCCACCAACGTGTCATGCTGCTGCACCACAAACCCCATCTTTGTCTTCAAGTCCCCAGTCGGGGCTCTCCAGTCGACTCTCCAATGGCAGTTTCAGTACCCAGAGCCTCACCAACTCCCGGGGCTCTATGCATGGGGTTTCCTTCCTTCTGCAGATTGGTCTCACTCGGGAGACTGTCACCATTGAAGCTCAGGACCTGTCCCTCTCTGCTGTTAAAGACCTTGTGTACTCTATAGTTTACCAGAAGGTATGGTATAACACTGCCATGTTCTGCTGATGACAGCAGTCGTTTTGTAACAGACTGCTTAGTAATAACAGTGTGTGCCTGGAATATGCCAAGAAGTTTGGTACAGTGACAAAGATCCATGTTAGATGCTTGCAGTTGCGCACAAACATAACTCCCAAGATAGAAGCTTTTAATGTAAAAGAAGACCTTCCTGTTACTTTCTTGCTTGTGACAGCTAGTAAAAGTTGTAGTAGTGATTTTTTTGCAAGAATTAGTTTTCACAATATGAAGAACATGCTTTTTCCCTTCAGTGATTGTCACTGCCATCTTAGGTTTTTACTTACTATTATTAAGGGATATTCTTGGAACCCTATGGCCAGCTGTAATGAAAGGACCAGTTGTGGCTACAGAAACACACTGTAAGATCCTAGCTTTTCTTTTTATTTCTAGTTAATAATTAAAACCTCCACCAAACAGCTAAGGCTGTATTGTTTTTCCATATAAGGAGTGCACACATTACTCTTTAATGAGAAGACTGTTATTGGCATAGTTTCTATTAAGAGAGAGTTGACCAAGAAATAAAAAACCTATTAGCATGCTTTTCAGATGTATCATTGTTGAGCTGTTGCAAGTTCGGACTCCTTGGGAAGGAACTAACATTGATCTTGCGGTTTTTGCATCCAAGTTTTATCTTTTGTCAGGTTTGGTATTTTAGACCTTACTAAGCAACCTGAAAAGCAGTTAATGTTATTTCGTAATGTAATTAAGAAATAATTACTCTTTTCCTTCAAGGCTGGGGGTGGATGAGAGGGAGGGAGTGGAGGATAGTTTATTTTGTAGGGAATTGTTTTCTCCATATCTTTCATTGTTGTGATTGCTGTTTATGGTTGATCAGTTATTAGATGATTTGTTTTTACATAATGGCTTGAAAGAGCATAAATGCAAACATTATGTGAGCTATCATTTGCATATGCTTGTGTATTTTTTCCTCCACCTCAGAACTTACTGCATTTTTAGTTTATTTTGCAAACTAGCTGACAAGCAAGCTGATATCATAATAACTCTGTGGGACACCAAAACGTAGTTCAGCATGTTAGTTTCAGAAAAGACAAGTTATTTGGGTCAGGTTTTCTATTTTTTTTTTTTTTTTCCCTCTGTACCATGCATGTTAGGTGCACTGTTTTGCAGCCATTTTAGGGACCGCTTTTTCTTTCTGCATCGACTTCTCTTTGCGTCCGCATATTTCCTGTCTTCTATCTTAAAGAAAGATGAAAACATTCACACTTTTTTTTTTTTTTCCTTTCTGTTCTTTTGGCAGGCTCAGCTAGAAGTTTAACTTCAGTTCTTGTTATAGCTCAAGAAATACCTCCTTATATGCTGAACCTTAATGTCTTGCAAAATTGATGAGGATTTCAGGATCAGTTTTCCTCTTTTGTCTGGCTTTGATTCAGTGTATGCTCTCCTGCAACTGATGCTACCAGTAAATGACTGCTCAGTGAGAACATGTTTGCAGGCAGCAAACTGATCAGGAAACAACCTTATGTGTGGTGGATTCATCTTTCATAAGTAGTTTTGCAGCCAGAGCGCAAATGGCAATATCCTCCCTCCACCCTCTATTTGACAGGAGTAATAAGTCCTGCCTAAACTTCTTTTTCCAGAAAATAACTTTATATGTAGCCTTTTTTTTTTCTTTTTTTCCCCAGGGGAAATTAATCAGCTGGGAGGAAAACAATCTAGCAGAAACCTGTGTTGGGGAGCAGTTTAGTACTGTGTAATAAATGAGTACTCTATAAGAAATAAGTACTGTGTTTACCTAATGTGTTTTCACAGCTCTTTCTCTATTGGTAGTCTTGCTGTACTGTTGAGGGTCAGTTGAGCTTCCTGATTCAGACACTGCTGTTGCATGTAGTTTGTTCAGATTTTGCAGAAGGGTAATTAAAAGTAGCATCAGAAGAACTGAAACTGAAGAAGCATGTGTCTGCAGGGAGAACAAGATGACTAATGCAAATATTTGATGTGTCTTTTAGCTCTGCTAAAACCTTCTATATGTCAGCAGAGGAGCAAAAACTTTTTTCGTGTTTAAAGTTAAATTTGGGGAGCTATGTTGGGGGCATTGTATATTGGAATGCTTAATAGAAGTTCTCAGGAAACACAAGTTTTAGATTGAGACTATAACTATGAATCTTCTGAAGCATCTGTCTTCTCTGTTCATTCCTTATTTAGATTGCTGTATATTAAAGTACCAGACATACAGTTCTCAAGGGGAGTCTGAAGATGTACTAAAGCATGAATAGAAATGACTGCTGCTGGAATAGAGGGAGTGTGTTTAGAAGCAAAAAAAGTATGTAGCATAAGTTGCAGACAGGCTGTGTCTCCTTGCACAATGATCAGATATTTCAGAGGCAAGTTCATAATCCTGTTTCATGTTTAAATGCTGTTTCTTCATTCCTCACATGAGGGGACATGAAGTAGAACAAAGGGTTTAATGGCTTAAAACTAGAAACTCATGTGTGATGATGCTCCACTGCCTGCAGACTGAGAATTATGTAGTGCAGGGTGCTATAAATGCTTTATTCGAGCTTAATTATTTTGTTCTAGCTAAACTAATAGCTATACATTAAAAACTTTTGATTGTTCAGTGCTATTACTTTTATAGTATCAGTACCTGACAGATTTGCTGTAACTTTTTTCTTAAACTTTGCTTTCATTACTCTGAAACTACTTTATCTGCTTTTTTCATCTACAAACCTGTCCTTCATCCCTTTTGTTTTCAGTCATACTCGGCATCCTCCTTTACATGCTTTTTCTCCAGTGCTTTTCTGCATCTTGCTTTCCTACCTTTAGAATGCTTGCTTGAAATTCTTGCAATCCTTTCTAACTGTTGTCTTCTCTTTAACGTTAGTACTGGCATGCTGTTTACCCATACAGTCTGTTTCTTAATCTCCCAAACTCATTTTCTTTTTAATACTTCGCTGAACTCACCCAAATGATCACCACTTAGCAAAGTCAAAGGGGTATTTCTTAAGTCTTACTTATTAATAAGCCTTTCTCAGATTTTTCTTCTGTATTTTCATAACATAATTCTCTCATATGTCTTAAATTTAAAGAAAAAAAAAAAAAGACAAGCCAATATTATTTTCTCGCTTTCTTCCTCTTCTTTCTCTGCTCTTATATATTTCTGCTTTTCATTCCTCTTTGATGCACTTGTTTCTTTATCTCTTTTCTGATCAAACTTGATCCAACATAGTATTTTGTAGTCTATTTTGTGTCTTGTTTAGTTCACTTCCAACAGATATTGTTCCTTCTATGGCCTACCAGTTTCAGGTCTGCTCTTAAACCTTCTTCACCCACAGTTTTTACAATTCGGCTATTGCTGAACTCTTCCATAGGTCATATGTTGATTTTTAATTTTTTCTTCAAAGTAGTCTCAAAATTGTGTTGCTTATGTGCTGGCTTGAAACCCTTATCTAGCAGTTCTTGATTTCATTTGTTTTCTGGTAGCTTTAGTATGTTTGGTGTCTTTGCTTTTACTAGCAGTAATATTTTTGCTGTTTTTTCTTCATCCTGATATGATCTCTCTCAACTGCACATGTAATTTGCTATCCACACCAAATTCATGATTGTAAAATTTCTGCTTGATTACTAGCTTGATTTGTGCTTCTCTGTTCTTTAATCTTATTTTTTGGCGGTTTTTTCCATGTTGGGTTTTTTGTGTGGTCTGTCTTTCTGTAGGCAATGAATGTCTTTAAGGTGTCATTTTTTACCTTAAATACTTTTTCCTCTCTCAACAGTACTTAGCTTTCATAGTACTCTTAATTCCCTGGTTGTTTCCCCCCACATTATGCTGGTTTGATTTGCCTGATTTCAGGGCTTAATCTGTCACTTACATGGGTACTGAACATGTACACATTCATATTTATTCCTTTATGATTCTGAACTAAGTTGTTCAGAACACAGTCACTTAAGTATAGGTGTGTTTAAAAGGGGTTAAATTTTGCATGTTATACCTGCTTCTGCGTCTTTCTGCTGTTTTCATAGTTTCATCTGTTCATCATTTTTGCAAATGTTGTAGTACTGATACATTGTATTCCCTGAATATTCAAGAATTTGAATAATCTGAATTGAATGGGATCCTTTAGGTATGTGTGCACTTTTTTGATAGTCCTGCCCTATTGTTTTAATTAGAGAAGGTGGGATTTCATTTTCCATAGTTGAAATATGGTTGAGATCCTTGGATTGTTTGACAAACCAGCCAGTTTCCCTTAAAAATTGAATACACTGGGGCAGAGGGGGAAAGAAGATGAGATGTGATCAAATATATTGCTTTGATAATCAGGGAAAAAAAGCCTGACATGAAGAACATGCAAATACATCTGTAGAATTTTCTAACCAAGTGACAGTTAACTGTATTATTCATATACCTAAGAACTCACGTTTTAATGTGGCTGAATTGAAGTAGTTAGGATAGCTAGCTAGAAGGGGAACAAATTTATTTTAAAGTACTTTAAGATGTCACATTGTGAAAAGACCAAAACAAGTGAAATGAGTATGCGCTGCCTTCCAGAGGTTTGGACACTGTCATCGTAATGGCTATCTAACTAAATTGTGGCAGAGGTATTGACTTGAAGCTTCATATGATTTCTCAAGTGTTAGCAGATGTTTTACTAATAAAATGCTGAGAAGAGAGTCATTACAGTGTTCATGTTACAGTCTGGCCATATTACAAATAGATCTCTACAACTCTTGCAGTAGCAGCTTAATTTGGTATAATTAATAGGTAGCAGTAGTGCAGCTCTCTTTAGGGGTTTTTCTCTAGGTTAAGCTTGTAGTTCACTGTACTTACTTTTGAATGTGTCAAAAATTGTGTTTTGTGTTCATCACCTGTGCTCAAATCTATTTTTCCTTTTGTTGGTCTGTCTTCTTGGTTTTTCATCTGCTTTCTTCTTACTGGCAAAGTAAGCCAGCAGAGTAATGGAGAGTTGAGGCATGAAAAGCCAACATGCCTGGGAGAAGGTGGGAGCTGGGAAGTACTAGGGGCATGGAGCTGGTATGTGTTGGGCAGGTTAGCATTTCCAGCAGGGTCTTAGGTTTGTATGCTGGAAAAAAACTAAGCAAGCAGTAGTCCAAGTATGTCTGTACTGAGGCATCTGGTGAGGGAAAGATCTCATGTAATGTGTTTGAAGCTAATTCTCTGTGTGATATTGTGATTTGGCACATTATTCGAAAGAGTGGGAGTGAATAGCTAGGTAGGGATGCAGGGTAATAGATTGGACTGATTACCATGAAAAGTATCTTTGTCCACTGAAATGGGTGTTTTGCACCGTTAGACTTTGGAATTAGCTTTCGGTGGTTTGAAGCATTTGTTTTGAGTTAGGATGGGTCATGAGATACTGGACCTTGAAACAATATCCTCCTACGCTTTTCCCTAGTGTGAGTTTTTGGCGACTGGTCCAGAACTTTGTAAAGTAAGTCCTGGAACTTGAAGTAGAGGGATTTTGCAGTTTCTGCCAAGATAGAATGAAGCCTCAGTTGTATTTTGCTCCAGCAATACTGGCTGCTGTATATTGAGTTCTTCTGGGTAAAAAGAACTGTGTAATGCACTATCCATTAAAACTAGACATGCTGTAATACTTACAGTATAAGCAGTCTAGTTAACACCAATTGGTTTTCCTCAGTGTAATTGCAATAATACTCTAGTAGTGTTACTTGTGCAAGTGCAAGGGGTTTCCTACATTCTTTACCTAAGTTGATGGTACTGGTGTACCAGAGATTCATTTTGGCACAGTCTGTTACATAAGTAGACTTCCTGCAAGTCATTTCCTGTAGTTAGATGCTCTTTTGGAAGTGTTAACACTGGGAACGGTCTCCATTTTGCTTTTAGGAAATATAGTAATACTGGGGTTAGCCATTTATATGTTCTGAGTTATGGCGCATATACTTTGGTGTTTTATGCAGGAAAGTAATAGCTGTATAATCCCATATGATGAAACAGGCTTCAAAAATTTCTGCTCTGAGTTTTGTTTTCAGGTTTACGTTATGAGCTCTTAACACTTGACAGGAACTGGATAGTGTTCTTCCTTAACAGCTTCATGTAATTGAGCATAAGAAAGGCTATAAAAGCTGTACTTCGCTGCAGTACATGATAGAAAAAATTGGTAGCTTACAACTTGAACATAGTTTAAGCTTTGCGTAAAAATTCTGTTAAAAGATACCACTTGACATAAACCCCTTGTTAATCGATGAGGTTATTGTTGGCCAGCAGTCCGCACATAGCCTTCTGGCTAAGGTGCTAGCAAGGAATGCTGTATTCCCAAATGTGCTGGGGAGCGGAAGAGCGAGCAGGGCGCTGCAGTGTGTGAGGAGCCAAGCTGCTTGCACAGCTCCCTCATGGAAGTCTGGCCAAGTGCCTTAGACATGGGCTGTGACGGGCCACCTGCAGCTCATCAGGGCTAGCCATGTGGACGGCAGCCAGCCAGTGCTTCCAGTGCCTGGTGCACAGGACTCCAGTGGGGGCAGAGCAAAGTCTGAGCTGAAGTGTGTAGAAAGGAGTGGTCAGACAGGCATCTTTCTTTTGGGGTCTGTGCTTTAATCACAGGGGAATTTTGGGATGAAGCGTGTGTGGAAGGGCAGGACACGTTCATCAAACTTGAAAAGTTTAGTTAGGGATGACTGAATCCAACAGCCTCCTGGCAGAGACGAGGCTGCAACAGCTCCATGCCCTGGTCCAACCAGCTGCAAGACTGACCATGTATTTCCAGCAGGCACAGGCACTTGCATACCTGTGCACAACTTGGATACAGGTGTGCCACACATAGATGTGGATGCAAAGGTCAACACAGGCAGACACAGCACTTGCATTAACACAGACAGCACCAATTGTCTCATACTGTACCTTCCTCTGGTGGTTCAGGATGAAGGTTGGTTAGTGGGAACACACACACACACACACAAAACCCCCAACAGAAAAAAGTGGATGCCCCAGCGGCTGGGCTCAGGTGTTCTCAGGCCCAGTAGGTGCTGCTTGGTCTTGATCTTTCTAGTTGCACTTTGGTTGAACATCCACTTGGCACCTGGATATTCAAGCTCTTGATTTTACTCAGTCTCTCCTGTTGCTGGCAACGTTAACACCATGTGGGTCCTGTGGTCTGGCTCCAGTTGCTGGCACTCAGACACCTCCCCCATACACACACATGTGCTCAGATTGAGAACCTGACCTCCAGGAAAATACTTAGAAATGGAATTTAATGAAAAGATAGTGCTGATCAGGCACAAGACATGACAAGACAATTGTTCTGATGAGAACAATCTTTTAGGAGGCTAACCATTACATTACAGTTACAAAACCAGGCAACCTTTCAGTCATTTCATCCATGTGTATGTATACTACTTGTGAGAGGACAGTAAAACGTGTCACTAAAGTATCATAAGCATTCATGGTACGCAGTTTAAAAGGTCAATTTAATTAACATGGAACCAAAGGAGGGTGTTGATGCCAGCAGTTCTAATGGTCTATAATAGATGATTTTGCCTTTTTATTTTATTTTTTTTTTTAACAATACTTTTATTCTGCAACAATTCATTTAGCCTTTCTCTGGAAAACCAAGTCTTAGTTACAGGCATTATACTGTTATTTACAAATTTTGGAATTAATGTTGATGCTGCTTTCTGAGGAATGTAATATCTCAATATGTTAAATTATTACACTTGATATCAGAAAAAGGATTTGAGCATCTGTCTGTAAGTTTTGTATATTAGGTAATGCCTTTTAGTCACCAAAATTAATGGTATGTTTAAGACATTTTAATAAGTCCAGGATTTTTACATTAGAATGGATAAATTCACATGCAAAATACATATGGTCATGGCATTTAAAGTAAGTGCTTCTTGGTGTGTGATTAAGTGACCTCTGGTTAGTGGGATGGGGGATTATGTGTAGGGATGTTCAAGCAGCTGCACAATAGGTTTATGGACTCAGAGACTGGAAAAAAGAGAAACAAAGATGCATCTTATCCAATGAGAGAGTCTTAAACTTGAGAAATATCTTAGAGGTTCCTTAAAATCTGTGGTTTGTAAGTGGTTCTGTAAACTTGACAGAGTGGATAAGTATACTGTAACATAGAATAGTAAGAGAGGTAATTAATTCCAGGTGACCTAAGGAATTTTAAGCAATAGAATTTTACTGTATAAAGGTTTAAAAAGCATCTGATTTAGGGGAATGTAATGCTATTGTCTTATCTGTACTGTCATGGGTACTATACAGAGTATATGAGAGTGTCAGATTTAAATAGGGAACCTAAGAATGATCTGGGAGGCAGAGGAAGCAGCCTGCTGCTTTGGCATCAGTCCAGTGAATCAGTTTCTTTCTGCTCTGGATAAAATATCTACTGGTGTCAGTATAATTTCATCAGGTCTGTCTTTTCCTTTTGCATGGCTTAAATGTCACAAGTTCTGCCTCTCTTCGTGACTGTCTATGCAGATTTTATGTTTTCCAGAGCATGGAGATTCTTCAGCATTATGTGTAATGTGAATGTGTGGGGTGTGCACACCAAAACAGAGAAGGCCAGCTTAGTATTTTGGATAAAATTGCTACCGGAAAGAGGAAATTATTTTCTCTCTGAATGGGAAGGGAGTGTGAAAACAATGGGTGTGACTGATACCTTCATTATGTCTTTGATTTGGTAGAAACAAGTCTTTGACTACTTTAGTTAAGGACAATTAATATACCACAAGCTTCATGCGGTTTAGACCCTCCTACTTATCAACTGTGTAAGATCTAAATTACCAAAGTGTAGTTTCTAATAAAATGAAAATTTGTGGTGTGCTTTTCTATATTTTTCCCCATATTCTTCCTGTGCGTGTTCTCACCATGAGTTTTTTTTTAAGCAAAAAGGCCAAAGGAGCTGGTTGATTCCTACTCATTCCTCTGAGAGTCTATTCCTGCTCTTTTTTTCCTCTATGAACTGTTTGCTTTAAAGTTTACATTTTATGAGGCTTTACTCACACTTGACAATATTTTGAAGAATGAGGAAAATATAGTCTGAGAAACCTGTTCTCAGTGAAGTGTACAGGGAAATGGTGTGTTGCTTAGCTTATCTGTTCCCTATGTGGATTTGCAGTATTATCTTGTGTCCATGCATGGAATCGAGTTTTCCTTTTCTTGCATCTGTGGATGTAAACTGTTGTAGAACAATGACATTGAGCTCTTTTGTCTTGTCTCTCAAGAATAGTGTGGTAGGTGCTGGTGGATCGTCTCAAGCTGAATACCTGAGTGACCAGAATGCTTGAAATAAACCTTATGGGTACTGGTGTGTGAGTTAGATCTGCATTGGCTTTCACGTGCCAGAATGATTATGCAGGTCTGAGAGATTGAAAACCCAAAGAACAGAAACTCTTAACATTTTTTGAAAAAAAGTGTCACTTTTGGTTGGGGGGGAAAGGAGAGGAAGTTGATATTGATGGGTTTGCAGGTTTTGATTTGGTGGGGTATTTTTCAGTTTTTGTTTGTTTGTTTTCTTTATGCTACATTTCAGTGCAGAAAATGTTTCAGTTCCTCAAAAATAAGCAGATCAGTTTTATTTTCATGGAACGCTTAAAGATCTCAAGTTCTGTAGCGTTACTAGAAGCATTTATGGATAGGATTATCAGTCAGCATGTGTTAATTTAGAGTTTGCTTTCTATTGCAGTTCCCAGAGTGTGGTTTCTTTGGCATGTATGACAAAATTCTCCTTTTTCGCCATGACCTGAACTCTGATAATATTTTGCAACGAATTACATCAGCAGAAGAGATACATGAGGGAGACCTTGTTGAAGTTGTGCTCTCTGGTAGGTGTTATTGTAATAGTGAACAGTGCTTTATTCAACAGATAATATGAAACAGGACTTTATGGAACATGATTATTATACCTTGGGTTTCTTTGACTTGAATCTCATACTGTATGACTGTTTTGGGTTAAAGGTTTCCAAGAAAATACAAGTGGTACTGATGCTTCAGTACTGAATTTTCTTAGTTTCATTGTCGTATCTTCAGATTTATTGTTATAAATAAATCTGAATTATTAGATTTAAAATAATAATAATATAAGTTTATTATTGTAATTGTTGAAGATGAAATGGTGGTAGGATTCAGAATTTGCTATTTCAACCCTGTCATTTGCTTTCTTTTGTTCAGGTCTATCTTTATTCTGTAGCTTTTGCCATTGATGATTTACACTGCTAAAAGGCTTCATATAAATGTAGTCACTGAATCACACCTCTAAGGACAGACTCTTAAGGGTCATTGTAGTACTTGAAAACAGTTTCTTCTAGACAATAAAGTCCTTAGAGTGGTATTATTAACCTGCAGTACTCCTCAATATTGAGGACACCCTTCCTCCCCCCAAATCCTGATATTTGAATCATGTGTGTTTCATCAGTATTGTGTCAAATTCAATCAAAAGCCAGCTGTGAATAAAAGCTGAACTAGCATCAAGCTGTTCTTCAGACATTAAGGATGAAGTGCCAAACTTAGGTTATGTTTTAGAAAGAGACATCTCTTGGCTGCTGAGGGATTAGATTTGAAAATTGGATCAATAAAGTGTGAATTCCAGAGTTGTGAGGCTGAGATCCTCCTCTTCATTTCGAGGACTGACCAGGTTAATAAATGGTTAGAAGGGTGGTGCTATAGTCAGGGATTTGGGTACCTTCAACACAGGACTCAATTTAGTAGGCCAGGTCTACTGGGGGCTGGTGGAGCTGGTCTGACAAAGAAAGGGAAGAGTGGATTTGGT